>QRFJ01004463.1:38383-272456 GCA_006176705.1 Cocos nucifera
ATCTACAGAGAAAGATTAGTGTAGATAAAAATATAGAGACATTCAAAGCTAGATTAGTGGCAAAAGATTATAGTCAGTGCAAAGGCATTGACTATCAGGATACCTTTTCACTAGTAGCCATGCTTAAATTCATTCATACATTGCTTGTTATTGCAGCCTATTTTGATTATGAAATATGATAAATGGACATAAAAACGGTATTCTTAAATGAACATCTTGAGGAAGATATCTTTATGGAATAGCCGCTGGGTCTCACATTCAGTGATACTGATCATAAAGTATGCAAGCTACAAAGATCCATATATGGACTTAAGCAAGCATCTCGGAGCTAGAAAATTTATTTTAATGATGTAATCAAATTATTTGATTTCATCAAGAACGAGGAGAAATCATGTATTTTTAGAAAGGTCGGTGGGAGTGCTATTATCTTTTTCATACTGTACGTGGATAATATCCTCCTTATTTGGGAATGATATTCTATGTTGACCTATGGTTTTAAAATACGTTATCTTAAAGAATTTCTCCATGAAAGATTAGGAGAAGCTTCCTTCATTCTTGAATCACAAGGTCTTTATTAGAGAATAGGACCAAAAAAGATGCTAAGTCTTTCAACAGTTGAAGTACATAGAGGAGGTGCTAAAGAGGTTTAGCATGAAAAATCAAGAGGAGTTTGGTATTCTTCAGACATGGCATTCATCTCCCAAGAAGATGTGCCCTAGAACCTAAAGGAGATAGGAACTCATTGAAAAAGATCTTATTGCTTTCTTACAATAGGG
Source organism: Cocos nucifera (assembly GCA_006176705.1). Lineage (NCBI taxonomy): Eukaryota > Viridiplantae > Streptophyta > Magnoliopsida > Arecales > Arecaceae > Cocos > Cocos nucifera. The sequence continues at coordinate 39,160 of QRFJ01004463.1, forward strand.
AGCCTCATGGTATGCCATATTATGTATGCAAATCTGATATAGCCCCATGCTTGTGAGGTCACGAGCAGTATCAGTCGAATCCAGATAAAAAATATTAGATTCTATGGAAATGTATGTCCATAAGTACTAGAAAAACTAAGGATATGTTCTTAATTTTTGGTAATTGGGAGAACTTCCAAGTCTAGGGATATACAGAACTCAAATTTATGTCGATATAGATGATAAAAGTCGACATCTAGAAATCGTATTTGTGTGTAATGGTGGTGCTGTCAGTTGAAAGAGTTCCCAAATAGATAGTAATAGCAGATTCCATCATTGGAAGCAAATACATCGCTACGTCAGAAGCTGCGGAAGAAGGCATTTTTGTACAAAAAGTTCACCATAGAGATGGAGTCAGCCATTCAGATGTCAATTCCTCTTATACTGCGATAAATAATGCACCATAGCCTCTTGCTAAGAAGGCGAGGTTCTCATCAGAATTCAAACACATTGAGCGGCGATACCACCTCATCCACGATTATCCTCGAGAAGGATACATCGAGGTTCAGGAGTCGATCGCAGAATTAATATGGCAGAACTACTACAAAATCATTAGACCAGCGGAAGATCGAAGCCCACCTTGAGAAGATAGGGACTTAGATTTGTAGCCAATTGCTTTAGCTGTCAATTTAAAATTTTGTTAGATATGTGTGCCCTAGGAAGCTATATTGCTGACACTTGTTATCACTTTTTAGAACAAATTTATAATTTTAATTATAAATAATAAAAATTGAATGTATTTTCTATCATAATGTGTATTTAGTCTGTGATACCATCCCTTGAGTTAATGGCAATGATAATTATTATTTTTAAGAGTTAAAAATTTTAAGACATGAATTTTTATTATTAACTCATTAAAATGCTCTTGCCGTAGGATCATTCATGAGGATGGGTGATTGATCCAGATTGATTGGTTGTATAATTGCTTCTTTATTTTTAGTAGAGACAAAAACTTAACCAACAACCCACAACAAACACAACACACACACAACCAACAAAAACAAAAAACAAACACCACAACAACACAAACAACAACACCACAAAACCACACCACCCACACAACACCAAACACACAACAACCAACAAACCAAAAAAACACCAACCCACAACTCAAAACACCCCACCAAACCACCCCAACACATCCAAACAACAACAAACCCCACAACACCATACCAAACCCACCACCCCAACACCCAAACAAACCAACAACAACAACCAACACAACCCACACACACAACCACCACCACACACAAACAAAAAACACACAACCACCAACCAAACCACCACACCCAAAACACACCCAGCACACCACCCAACCCATCAACCCAGAATACACCCCACACCGCAACCAACAAACAAAAACACAACCACAACTCCACACACATCACAACACACCATCCCCACAACAACCATCACAACAACCAACCAAACAACACCCAACCACCCACAACAACCCAAACCAACAAAACCCACAACACCAAAACCGACACACCACACACACACACACCACTAACAACAACACCATCAACCCAGACACACCACAAAACAAACCCCAACAGCACACCAAAACAAAACCCAACAACACAAGACACACAGCCCCCACCACCCCACCAACCACACCCAAAACCAACCCACACCACAACACATATGAGTCTTGAGTCTTGTGATATAGAACAGCAAAGCTGCGATACAGATACTCATTAGAGATATGAGGGCACTGAGCGTGACCACTTTTGAGCAGTTCATTAGAAGTCTACCTTCTCGTCGATGACTGAACACTCAAAGCCATCCAAACACCACCTCCACCACCCCCAACCAACTCCGCTCAAGTTGTTGTGTCTGGTTCTTTGACCTGAGGGCATCAGCAGTTTCACTTGAGGATGTTATACTTTGACTACACCATGATCGATCTATCCTAGCCATTTAGGAATTTCTGAGGGTGGTATGTTGGCTAGTAGGATGTTCATTGTTAGGAAATTAGATTGCTCCGAAAGGAATCTATCTTACCTCATAGATGAGGAGTTAGCCCTATGATGATCACGAGAATCAAGTCCATAAAGCCCATGGCCATAGTAAGTGAAATAATAGAAAGAGTTTTTCTATTAAGATTCTTCACATGAACTTGATCGACATGATTAATCATATGACAAATATTAGTGTTGATGGTTCACCTTAATCCTAATCGATCAGGCTCAAGATAGCAAGAATCTCTCTATTGGCTTTAGGTCAAGTAAAATTTTGTTAGATATGTGTGCCCTAGAAGCTAGAATTGGCTGACACTTGTTATGCACTTTTTAGAACAAAATTATAATTTTAATTATAAATAATAAAATGAATTATTTTCTATCATAATGTGTATTTAGTGTCTGTGATACATCCCTTGAGTTAATGGCAATGATAATTATTATTTTTAAGAGTTAAAAATTTAAGACATGAATTTTTATTATTAACTCATAAAATGCTCTTGACCGTAGGATCATCATGAGGATGGTGATTGATCCAGATGATTGGTGTATAATTGCTTCTTTATAGTAGATGAGTCTTGAGTCTATGGTGTATAGACAGCAAAGTGAGAGTACAGATACTCATTAGAGAATGAGGGCACTGAGCGTGACCACTTTGAGCAGTCATTAGAAAGTCTACCTTCTCGTCGATGACTGGCTCAAAGCTGTAGTTGTGTGTCTGGTTCTTTGACCTGAGGTGCATCAGCAGTTCACCTTGAGGATGTTATACTTTGACTACACCATGACTCGATCTCCTAGCCATTTAGAATTCTGAGGTGTATGTTGGCTATAGGATGTTCATTGTAGGAATTAGATTGCTCCGAAAGGAAATCTATCTACCTCGATAGATGAGGAGTAGCCCTATGATGATCACGAGAATCAAGTCCATAAGCCCATGGCCATAGTAGAGTGAAATAATAGAAAGAGTTTCTATTAAGATTTTCACATTGAACTTGAATCGAATGATTAATCATATGACAAATATTAGGGTTTGATGAGTTCACCTTAATCCTAATCCGATCAGAGCTCAAGATAGAAGAACTTAATCACATAGGTAACTGTCCCAAGAGGTTCATTTCTAATTTTGATGGGTTACCACCATATGCTGCTAGATGTCACTGGTGAATTTTTAGAGCAATTAGAATGATTTAGATGATCAATCATACTAGTTGTTTGAATTAGAAAAGTTTTGATCCATCGGAAGGTGTTTCGATGATATCGATGATAGAGATCATGACATATCTTATTATCATACTTAATTAAACCTAACTGGATCACACAAATAAAAATTTGGATCTAGATATCATCAATTAAACTAATCCAATTTAATTGATTTGAATTAGATTCAATTAGGTTCAAAAATATCATGCTAGTACACGATTGAGCTTAATGTTCTCCTTTAATTATCATTAAAAGTTATCTCGACTGAGCCAAATATGTTTGGACTCACTCAGTACCTTTACTTAGTCTGACTGGAGCTTGTCCAGGTCAGAAAAGGGTTGTCTTAATTAATGTAATGAATTTGAAATAACATCTATCATTTTTCATCACCTACTAAATTTTGTTTTGGATATTTGGTCAAACATTGACCTTTGATACTTAGACATCTGCCCATGTGTGAAGCCATCATAGGAGAGAACTTTTGGATCAGTCCACCTACTAAAAGGTAGTTTGATAAGGGGCGCATGCCTAGGGAGGTGTGCGCCCATGGATAGTGATGCTTGGAGTCCCAAATAGATGGGACTCCAGGTTGCTTTAGGGTTTCTACCTAGGTGGCGCCAAAGACTTGTCTTTGATTAATCTTGGCACCATCTAAGGATGATTCAAAGGGGCTCTCATCTGATTGGATCAGATGATGTCATCCCATTAATCAGATTTAGATTTGATTGCATAAAAGATCATTATTGGTTGGGATGATGTGGCATTGCATGGCGCAGTAGGGTCTATATAAATCCTATCCTCGAAGTTCATGACTCCAAAATACGTGCTGAGCATCGACATCATGTCTCTCACGATGCTCTCCAGATGATATACGCGCTCCTCAACCCGATCTACCTACGTCGCAGCATGATCTGCCCGTGCCAATGCCTCCTCAAGCTCCTCCCAGCTGACGACACCGAAAGTCTATAAGGAGATGTTCACCTCGGACTAGTAGCTTGTCGACGTATGTCTGGGCCTGCATCGGATCCTCCTAGAGTGCTCAAGCCCCAAGACCTGAGATAGATGGTCATGGGGCCTAGAGGTATCCGAGCCATCATGACCTACAATGTTAATGAACATTAATCAATATAACATATTGAACAATAATATTAGTATAGCATCAATAAATAGTCTCTAATATGTACACTAATCAATTGACGATCTATCGTTATGCAATGCAATAAACAAAAGCAATAAGATAGAAACATCCAAAAAATATTATGCAATAAATTCTACAACATGAATTACATTCATAAATAATTAAGGATGAGCAACAATCGTAGATTCGATCTCTTGCGCGAACCTTGGTGTTAATCCAAAAATCTTGAAAGAAGAACAAAGTAGATGATGGTGGCACCTTAGGGCTTAAAGTTGGAACCTTAGAGAGACATATCAAATTCTATTCGCTCAGAAGTCGAGCCGGTTCCATGCCTGAGACAACCGACTCCATGCCTGAGACATTCGGCTTGGGTCCTCCCCCAGTCGGCTCGATCATGATCTAAGCCAACTCGACTGTGTATTCGAGCCAGCTCGACTGTGTGCCATTCCCTCGTTGACTCCCTCTCTCTCTCTCTCGATCTCTCTCACCGATGATGGCGACGAGGCCGAATCCCTCTCTTCCAACTTTTCCATCTCTCGATCTTTCTCTCTCCCTCTCTCGATCTCCCTCATCGATGAGGGGTGATGGCGACCGTCACCCCCTCCCTCCCAATGATGGCGAGGGATCCCTCCTTCCTCTCTCCCTCTCTCGATCTCCCTCATCGTGATGGTGAGGTCGGACCCCCTCCCTCCCTCCTCCCACTCTCGATCTCCCTTGCCGACGGTCGGTGAGCGACCGGCCCTCCCTCTCTCAATTTGTCGGTCTCCCTCTCAGTCTCTCCATTTCTTAGTTTTGGATCCCAAAATTCGGGTCCGACCTTTCCGGGATCCATTAGGGTCCGGGTCTGGTACTTCAAGTACAGATCCATCGGATATTTGGGATTTGGATCCGGTATCAGTAATTAAAATTGGGATCTCAGATCTGAATATCCAGATTTTCGATCCGAACCCAATCCATTGATAGATCTAGTCCACAAGCCGCCGACATGGCACAGCCCAAGGCTACCACCACGGCACGACCCAAAAACTATGGCATGCAGATAATTATAATATTTATAATAAATATTTATAATATTTATTATAAATATTTTATAAATTATTATAAATATACATGATTAATAAATAATACTATAAAATTTAAAAAAAATTATACCTATGGCTATAGAGAGCGGGTCGCACCGAAAGCTCCGAGGGTCGTCGACGATGATGCTAGAGGAGGATGATGGCACTAGAGGTAACCTACAAAATAAAAGTAAGATAGTGAGATAGAGAAGAGAGAGAGAGAGAGCAGGGGATGGAGGCCAGGGGAGGGGGCACAGTGACGAGGAGGCCCGGGAGGCACAGTGACGAGGTCGACGATCGGGAGGGGGTGTGTGGGGGGGCAGGAGGGGGGGGGGGGGAGGGGCACCGGGGATGGGGGATGGGGGCTGGGGGTGGCAGGGGGCGGGAGGGCGGCGGTAAGGGAGAGGGGAGCCGAGGGGAGGGTGGGGGCTAGGGGGGGGGGGGTGGGGGAGGGCGGGATGGGGGAAGAGAGGCGACCACGGGAGGGGGGGGTAGGGGTGGGTGGGGGTGCGGGTGGTGGGGAGGGGTGGTCGGGATGGGGGGTCGGAGAGGGAGGGGGAAGGAGGGGCGACGCCGGTCGAGGGGGAAGGAGGGGCGACATCGGTTGTGAGGAGAAGAAGCCTCACCGACGATGGAGAGGAGGGGGAGAGACAGAGAGAGAGATCGAGCGTGCACAGGAGGAAAGCAGAGAAAATTTAAAAATTTTTAACCTAATCTATGGACAGTAATTTATCAAACTACTATCGTAGATCTATGACAGATCTATGGTAAACCAGCTGTTATAGATCTAAATTGCCCTACTGCAATAGATCTACAGCAGTGATTCTATAACCGTTGCTGTAGATTTATAGCAATGATTTTTGATAACCGCTGTCGTAGGTTGAAAATATTTTTTTTCTTATTTTTTTTCTAAATATTATATAATTTTAAAATTTAATGCCCATCTTTATTATTCATTATCTAAATAATTATCATTAGAGTATCATTGCAAAAGATCACCTCGATCCGATGATCCGATGGCCCTAGCTTCATCGATTAAAAAAATTTGATTTCGACGATCACGAATGATGATGTGATGATCTAATAGATGAAGATCTTTGATAGGTTCAAAAACTTGAAACGATGATCTCAATGATGTTTGTAGCATACTATCAAAGTTTTACTTTAATCGGATATCCTTATCATGATCAATTTAGTACGGAATGATTTCGATCGTTAAATTAGAAACAAGCGATCAAAGAGTTAAACGACATCCGATTATGAGATAATTTTTTAGTTGAATGATCTTTATTATAATTTTAAATATTTTATATAATGATGATAGTAAAATTTAAATTATTTTCGTATAAACTATTCATGTTAAGTAGATATTGCAAAAGCACGAGCATAACAATCAGTGAAGTTTCAGAATGGTTATCAAGAGACGTATAGTTTTAGATCATTCTTCATCTCATGAGTTGAATTTTATAATCACTACTATCAAAAATGATTAAAGTAGTAGTCAAGATCATTAATAAAAAAATTATCTCATAATTGGACACCATTTGGTCCTTTGATCACTCGTTTATCATTTAACGGCTGAAACTAATCTATACTAAATTGACTAAGATAACGATATCTGATTGAAGTAAAACTTTGATAGTATGCTACAAATATCATCGAGATCATCGTTGCAGATTTTTAAATCCATCGGAGGTCTCCATCTATCAGATCATCGCATCATCATTCATGGTCATTGAAATCAAATTTTTCTGATCGACTCAGCTAGGGCCATCAGATCGAGGCGATCTTTTGCGACGATACTCTGATGATAATTATTTAGATAATGAATGATGAAGATGGATATTAAATTTTAAAATTATATAATATTTAAAAAAATATATATACGACAGTGGTTACAATTAACTACTGCCATAAATAAGTTTATAACAGCGATTTCTACTAACTACTGCTATAGATCCGACTTATGGCAGCGGTTTCACTAACCACTACTATAGATCAATGAACCGCTGCTATAAGTCAGACCTAATAGCAGCGGTTACAAAAACTGCTGCCATAGATCCAATCTATAGCAGCGGTTAACGAAAATCACTACCATAGGATCTATGACAGCGGTTTCGAAAACTGCTGCCATAGTATGCGCTGCCATAAATCATTTTTGTAGTAGTAAGCAACTTTGCCATGTATAACTTTTTAAACTTTGACTACATCACTATTGAAAAAGTTTCATCAAGTATGTGAATACATCATCCACTGGGTATAAGCAGATCATGTTTATTGTCTGCATTTGAAGCCACTTTCAATCCTGCACCTTCATGGTCTCTAGCATCTTCTTATATAAAAGAGCATCGATCAATCTATGTTGGATCACCACGTCCTTCACCCTCGCTTGCCATAAGAAAAAATTGCTCTTTCTGTCATATCGTTTGATCTCCATCTTGATTGAGCATGTTTTATATTCTTCAATCTTGATCACCACTATCATAACTTGCGCTCTGGTGCCGCTTGGCTTGGATACCAATTATTGAAAATCTCGTACCTGAATATTATGGTAGGAAGAAAGAAAAAATAAAATAAAAGATAATTAAGTATGCGGATCAGCCCAAAGACTTTCCTCCTCGGGGCATGTAAAGCTTCACTATAAGAAAAAAATAAATACAAGAGAAGATTATCCACTCTCAACACTCGTATACAATCCTTTCAACTAGAAATTATCCTTACAAAGTTCTCTCTTGGAGATCTCCTAAAATGACCACTATCTGCTACCTAACGATCTGTCCGAAGCTCCTGCTCTTGCTATCCACTGGCACCTTCATCACGTCTCAGAGTCTGTCGACTGCCCACTGCTCACCAAGATCTTGCTCTCAGCCTCTACCATCTGCTACAACTCCACAAGTCTAGAGGCCCTTTTATAGGTCTCGGATGGAGTTTAATCCGAGTTCAGAACGAAGTCTGGATCTGAGTGCAACTCAAACAGCATCCCTCAATCATTGGATCTTGACTGGCTGCACCCCTGGCTGCTTGATCATGCCTCATCATGCCTAGATCAAGTCACAAACCACTGGCTACCATCTGATTGGAGCCAAGATCGAACCATGCTCATCCAATCATGCTCTAATCCACGAAAAACCCCATGGACCGCGTGAAATGCATGGGAAAACATCACCGCTCCACGACCATGCATGGACCGTGTGAAATCGGGCCCGTGCGCATGCTTCGCTTGCACTAGCTAGGCCACGCTTGTGCGCGCCCACGCTGGGCTGCACGTGGCATGCCCGCATTGGGCCATGCCTACGGCAAGCCCCCGTGCGTGCCTGCTAGGTTACACGCTCATGGTCGGCCCAAGCACCTTATGCGTGTCACTTTGGGCTGCACCCTTGTAGCCAGCTTGCACCACGCTCTGGGCCCTAGTGGCCCGCCGGCTTGCGCCAACCCATGGGTCGTACACCCTACATCCAGCCTTTCTTTGCATGTATCTCCTCTGTCTGGATTTCATTTGGACTGTTCTTAAGTTCATTAGACTCTATTCATCGTCTTGGACCTCGTTGTAGGCTTATTGTGAAGGAATTTGAGGCATTTTCCTCAACAAGTCTCGCTATGCAAATTATTAACCTTTTTTGGTTCCAAATAAATCTACTTAAATAGTCTACAAAAATTCACGATTATCATCTAAAGTCATCATTAACTAAATAGATGAGCTATGACTAAAAAAATGAGCGACATGAGGTGGATCATACATGAATTTATTTACTTTTTCAACCTAAGTTGGAAAAAATGGTTTGAATTTAAAAATATGAGGCATGTGATGTGGCCAAAATCAAGTGTATTTATCACAAGTTAACATGTGACATAGCAGAAAATTGGTTTCAATTGGACTCATATTCCTAAGCTGATCTAGATATGGAAAGCCAAAAAATAGCTTTCTGCTTGAATCAAAACTCCAAAGAGTCCAACTTTAGTGGGAGAAAGACTCTCCATTTGTAAAAGAGGGGCTCAGATTATCAGGTAGGCATCTCATATTAGAAAATTATTCTACGCTACTCTTTCCCTTTGTTTTTCTATGGTCTCCAAAATCTTATTTAACTTTGGCTAGATTAGCTTCTATGCCTTTCTTTTCTTTTCTTTATATGCAAATTTGCATCTCTCTATAGCAGCTTGGTGCTTCACTTCATACAATAGATTGATCAATACATTTCAAGCCTTTAGATCATTAGATCGGATTTTGGTGATAGCAACAAGGTATTTTTTAGTTTGAGTTGGACATGAGCTAGGACCATGTTAAATCTTTGTAAGAGCCACATGATAGAGTTTTGATTTGGCTTTAGCCACGAAAATAAAGTTTTATGTAGATCAGTTGAGTCAAGTCATGGTCGTAGGATGATGCCTTTCTAGAGTATGTATATAGTTTTTAGAATGCTAGCTGTTGATTTCAACCTCTTTGGAGCAAAGTCATGGAGCATTTTGTATCAAGTTGGATTGGATTGTGCGAACTTCAAATTCCGTCGTATAAAATAAGCTTAGGGTGGGTCACGCCACGTTGGATCATGACTGTTGATTTAAGGGCAGATATGTATGAAACGGTCTTGATCTAATATCAGGTCGGTCATTATGGAGGTTAGAATTATATATGATACTCTCGTTCTACCTTAATCTAATGTGGACCTAACCAAATTAGACCCGTAACCATCCCCCGGTTCTTGCAGGCGGAGCCACATCAATTTCTTTTGGTCTAGTCCATTGACACGTGTTGCACGTCGGAATTCTCTTCCTTTTTCTCTTCATAAAAAAATATAACTGCGTAACGCGTGACAAGATGACCCAACCGTTAGAACCTTTCTCAACGCCGGTGTTCCGCTTTAGAACGGCGAGGAATTGCCGCGGAAGCGCCGTCTCAGCTTCCCGCATCGTTGACCATCACTCGCCCGCTTGCCAACTACTCGTCTACTCGTCTGACCAGCCTCTCGTTTATTCCGTGGCGAATCGGCTGTCGAGTCCCACGTGGCAACAAGAAAATGTTAACATTAAAGGAAAAAAATACGCGAATGCTCCTAATATTTTTCCAATCAAGCTTTATTCGCTTCGCGGAAAAGTATTTTAGACCCAGAATTTGATAAAAAGATTCTGGATTTTCCACACATTAAAATTTGTTCCCTAATTATGATACTACACAAGTCTACAAACAAACAATTAGTGTCATCAAAACCAACGACTGCTACTTGAATAAGGCGGACGGGCGGCTCCTATATCACTCCAAAGATCTCCATCATCCAGTGGCATCAAATCCTGTAGCCCATCCCACAATTCCTCCATCCCCTTTCCTTCCTGTGCCCCCCGCTGCTGCTGCTGCTCCTGCTCGACTCGGTGGTGATTTGAGGGCGAAGGAGTACTCGTCTGGGGGCTATCACGGGCGGTAGCTTCATCATCCGGCATTGGCTCTGGGAATGGGAAATTGAGCTTCGCACGGGCCCCTCGGAACTCGATCGCAGCGAGGTCGTAAGCCCGCGCCGCCTCCTCGGCCGTGTCGAACGTGCCGAGCCACTTGCGCACCGCCCGCCTTGGATCCCGAATCTCCGCCGCCCATTTCCCCCACGGCCGCTGCCTCACTCCCCTGTACTTGTTCTTATTCTTCCTCCTCCTCCTCGGCCCGCCGCCCGCCGCCTCAGCCTCCGCTCGCGCCGCTGTCGTCGTCGCCTTCGCCTCTTCCGCCAACGCGAAGAAGTCGCAGCCCAGGCAGCCGTCGATGCCGCAGAGTCGGCATGTCTCGGGGCGCAGCAGGTCGGGTGGTGGGGTGGAGTGGCCGGAGAGGACATGGACGAGGGCGGAGACGATGATGGCTTCCTCCTGCTCGCGGGTGAGACGGGAGAAGAACGGGAAGGTGGGCGGCGTCTCGAATCCTCCTTCCTTCTTCTGGTGCTGAGTTCTGTCGGGAATTTGGGGATGGAAACTGAGCTCTTCCTTTGGAACCATTCTGAGTGTCTGTCCGACTTTTGGAGTAGAGCTGAGAGTGGAAAATTTTGGAGAAGAGAGGAGGGGTAGGGGGCGTTTATAAGCTAGCAGCGGACGCGGAGTAAAAACGGTTTTGGTCGTTTCCAGGCTGGGGAGGGGAGGGGCTTTGTTGGTTTATTTTAATGCTATGGGCTTTTGGGAGGATTTAGCACGTGTGGATGCGACGGCAAGCGGATACTTAGGGCGGTAGATAACGGGGATCCTGGGGGATGCTGAGCTGGCGATTGTTGGAAAGCTCGAGATGCTGTGCGCGGCTGGGTCACGTGAGCGCGCGGACAACTCGATGAGGTCAGCCCCGGCGAGAGCCTGCGGTGATGCTACGCGGGCGTTTTGACCGTTCCAGTGAGTTGAGTCCGAGTGAGAAGGGAAAGCGGCGTTCCAGCTTGCGCGCGGGCTTTCCTCGATGAAGCGTCGCGCGGACTCGGTCCAGGCGGGAGGTTGTCATGCTGGGGACACGGCTCCTATCAACGTGGGACCCTGTTTGTCCCATCAAGACAGCATTGGTCGGTTGCCTCGCTTGCTTGCTCTCAGGTTGGGTCAAGGATTTTTAGGGATGGCCTTTTCTTGTAGGACCGCCAAGGGCCTAGAATAAATGAATTTGGGTAGGACTATTTTCGTTATCGGATTGAGCTAGCTGAGACATACCCGGTTATAGATGCATATGGATCTGACTGAATGACTCATTTAGATCTCTCCAATGATCTGTGCGATAGTATCTAATGTCTGTGACGAGTAATTTGGTCAAGAATTGATTGAAATAATTAGGAAGGATATAAAATTAATGGTTAAACTAATAAATAAATAAATTTAAATGAAGATGGAGAGATAATATGTTTAGGATTTATTGCACCTACTTCCTCAGCTTTCTCAATTTGTGGTCATCTAGGTCATCATTGTAGCTCATGTAGAGAACAATGGTCCCATGACTTGGTTCATAAGTCCTCAACCATGAGTTAGGAAATCATGTTAGATCAGAACATATATCCATTGGATCTATTGCTATAAAAATCTATCTCGAGTCGGATTGGCTAGAGTGGTCGATGATGGCAGATCAACAACAGTAGGATGGCAGCAATAGAATCTATAAAATAAGTTTTCAGATCGGAGTTGGCTTCGATCGGAATTCTTTGACACAATCAAAAATACAAAATAGGTGAGAAGGAATGAACGTTTTGAGAGAGAGGTATTTTCATATCTTGGAGATCTCCTGTGAGCTTTTATTTATAGACTAGGGCTAAAGAGCCATGAGAAGAAAGAAAGATTAGATGGTTAGCCTTACTTCATTTGGCCAAATATTCTTATAATCTTCTTTCTTATCTACTCATGACAGGTTGTCACATAGATCCCGTAATTTTTCTAGTTGGCATAAATCAGGCATCAAATACAATATTTTTTCAAAACATCTTGGATCAATCATCATCAAGGTCGAATCGGACCCAGTTTTTCTATGCATCAGCTTTAATCGAGGAAAAAAATTTCTACCCACATCATAGCTTTCCTACTTTCGAGTTTGAACTAGAATTAGATTGGACGAAGAAAGTACATTAGCTTTTAGTAGCCGATGCCAATCATTTAGGCGATTTCTTAAAGATAGTACATCCTTTGGCTCATCTTCAGGGTTGGCTATAACTTTTGCTTGCGGTCGAGCTTCATGTATGTCGTAGCTTATACTTGCGACAGGGTGAGGCCATAGCTCTTGCTTGTGGTCAAGTTTCATATATGCTATAGCTTTTGCTTGCAGTGAGATCAGATCATAGCTCTTGCTTGCGGTCGAGCTTATATGTATGTCATAGTTTATGCTTGCGGTGAGGCCGTAGCTTTTGCTTATGGTCGAGCTTTTACGTATGCTATAGCTTATGCTTGTGGCGAGGCCGTAGCTTTTACTTGAGGTCGAGCTATGCCATAGCTTATGCTTGCGGTGAGGCAGGATCGTAGTTCTTGCTTATGGCCAAGCTTTTATGTATACTGTAGCTTATACTTGTGGCAAGACTAGACTGTAGCTTTTGCTTGCAATCGAGCTTTTTTGTATGTCATAGCTTTTGCTTGCGATTAAGCTTTTATGTATGCCGTAGCTTATGCTTGTAGCGAGACCGTAGCTTTTGCTTGTAGCCAAGCTATGCTATAGCTTATGTTTGCAGTGAGGCCATAGCTTTTGCTTATAGCTAAGTTTTTATGTATGTTGTAGCTTATGCTTACTTTTATATATGCCATAGCTTATGCTTGTAGTGAGGCCATAGCTTTTGCTTGCAGTCGAGCTATGCCATAGCTTGTGCTTGTGGTGAGGCGGGATCGTAGCTCTTGTTTGTATACTATAGCTTATGCTTATGGTGAGGCCGTAGCTTTTACTTGTAACCGAGCTTTTATGTATGCCATAACTTATGCATGTAGTGAGGCAGGGCTATAGCTTTTGCTTACAGCTGAGCTTTTATGAACGCCATAGCTTATGCTTGCGGTGAGGCCGTAACTTTTGCTTGTGATCAAACTTTTATGTATGATCTTCATCTCATATTGGTCTTGAGTTTGACTGTAGTTCAGCATTGATTTTCACCTTTGATCGATATAATCTCAACTCAGATCGATCTTGAGCTTGACTTTGGTTTAGCCTGATTTTTACCTCAGATCGATATGATATCACCTCGAAATATCTGCCTTAAGCTTGACTTTGGTTCGGCCTAATTTTCATCTTAGATTGGTATGATCTCACCTTGGATCCGCTTTGAGCTTGACTTCAGTTCGGTCTGGTTTTTCACCTTAGATCGGTATGATCTCACTTCGGATCCTTTTTTAGCTCAACTATGGTTCAGTCTGATTTTCACCTTGGATTGGTATGATCTCACCTTGGATCCATCTTGAGATTGACTTCGCTTTGGCCTTGATTTTCATGTTGGATCGATATGATCTCACCTCGGATCCTTCTTGAGCTTGACTTTAGTTTTTCCTTGATTTTTACCTCAACTCAACTTGATCTTGACCTCGAATTGGTATGATCTCACCTTGGATCCACCTTGATTTTAACCTCTATTTGGCATGATCTTTACCTTAGATTGGCATGATCTTCACCTCAGATTAGCCTGATTTTCACCTCTGATCAGTATGATCTCACCTCGACTTTGCTTTGAGCTTGACTTCGATTTAGCTTGATTTTCACTATGGATCGGTATGATCTCACCTCATATCCACCTTAAGTTTAACTTCAGTTTGGCCTTGATTTTAACCTCGGATTGGCAAGATCTCACCTAGGATCCGCCTTGAGCTTGACTTTGGTTCATCCTTGATTTTCACCTCAGATCGATATGATATCACTTGGGATCCACCTTGAGCTTAACTTTAGTTCATCCTTGATTTTCAACTCGGATTGATATGATCTCTGCACTTGAGATCTGCCTTGATTTTGGTGGGTGAAAATCAAGGAATTTTCATAATCTCCTTTCTAATTATGATCCTCTTCATTATTTGGATCCTGCCAAGAATTTAAATTTTGAAATATAGATGAGAAAGTATAGATCTGTTATGATTTTGGTGGATAGAAATCAAGAGATTTCTATAATCTTCCTCTTTATTGCACTCTTCTTCCTTGTTTGAATCCTCCTTTATGTGGATGTTGTGATTTTCTTTCTTATTTGGATCTTCTTTATCTGGATATCGTGATCTTCTTCCTTGTTTGTATCCTATCAAGAATTCAAATTTTTAAAGTGAGCAAGCATCATTCAAAAATCAGGAGATCTCCATAACCTACTTTATCTGGATGTGGTGATCTTCTTCCTTGTTTGGATCATAAGCCCCCAAAGTTTTGAGTCAAACTAGGATAGCTTGGAGGGTGCTATTTGATCTGAAAATGGTCGGCCTGGATTTAGTCCACATTTGGCCAATCTTATCTTTAGGAACTTAATAATGTTGGAGTAGTACAATGAAGTTTCTTTGATAGGATGTTTGCTTCTTTTTCTAAACAAGCCTGAGCTCTTCCTCTAGCATCATTCTATTATTACAAAAATCTATCTTGGATTGAGTTGGCTAGAGGTGGTTGATGATGGTAGTATTGAGAATTGTATCTTAAAATCAATCGTCAGTCTGTTAATAGTTGAGCTATCTTTAATAATTATATATAAAATATAAATAAATAAAATATTATTTTAATTTTTTTATTATAAATTATTTGCATCTTCTAATAAACTTCTATGTTATGATGAAGTCTTTAGGACTATTTAGAATCGATAAAGAAGGATTTATCGTTTAGTCTTTAAATCTATTTATTATGTACTATATGATAACGTTGTTACTAAGGATGATATATTTATCAAATATAGATCATTGTGTGCCATATGAGTTGATTATCCGCTTGATCAAGATGTATGAAGATACTAGTATGGCATACATATGAGATATAGGGATACATCTGCACTAAACGTGATTAAATCTAGAGTATTCTGCTATCAAGACTTACTCCAAAGGGATATGGATATAAGTATCCCTCATATCTAAGATCATCAGGTGATTTTCAAGTAACTGACTATGCTTTGATGTCGAACTACCTAAATTTTTAATTCAATGATGAAAGATTTTTGGGTATAGTCAAGTACTTATGGAGTTGGTGTGTGAGTTAGGATGGGATTGACCACTCCTAGTTTCAGGAGTTGTATTGTATTGTGTTTTAATTTAGTAAAGTCTTGATCAAGATAGTCTTTGTGAGGAGTCACAGGACTGATTGTATTAAGATACATCATGGATGTACTTTTCAGAGTTAACAGTTTAACTCTAAGTTATTATAAATATAGAGATCAAAGGGATGAATTATATGATAATCATATTTAAGTAGACTTTGAATATTGCAATTACGACTATTCGACCTATCTAGAAATCAAATATCATTGCTAGATGATCACATTGATTAGTATAGAAATTGATTCTTGTGCTACCTACTTAGGTTCGAACCTAGGGATCACACATATTAGAGGTTCCTATATGATCTGATGGCTGGTATAGTATCCCACTAGATTGAAACTCTATGATCAAGAGTTTTACTACACTAAAACTCTATGATCAAGAATCCTACTATTTTGAAACTCTAAGTCCTACAAAACTCTGTGATTGAGAATCTCACTAGCCTAGAACTCTATGATCATGAGTTTCATTAGTTTGGGATATTGAGATTAGGAGTCCCACTGGTTTGGAATTCTCTGATCAAGAGTTTCATAAAAATGGGACTCTATCGTCCAAAGACCCACTGGATTAGGACTCTGAGTTTATGAGAGGACTAATTAGTGATTTCATTACTAATTAACTTAATTTAATTGAGTGATAAGTTTTGAATTTAGTTTAATTGAATTGGATTCAATTAGATTTGATCCGATTAGATTATGAGATGGCCTAATCATCGAGAAAGATTATTTCCTAATCTGATCAAGGCTTGAGCTTAATTAATTTCTGATTTGATTAAAATTTAATTAAGTTAGTTTTAGCCTAATTTAGTTAGGTTTATTCTGGTTTGATTAGGTTTAACCAAATAGGTTTGGGTTGGGACTTAATTGGATAAGAAATTGAAGTCTAGTTTGACTGGACTATTGCATGAGCCACACCTTTGACCTACACCCACTATTTGTACAAGAATCAAATACTTGTGTTTTTTTCCCATGCCCAAGGTGCCTTACCCCCTTCTTTTCATGCCCCAAAAGGATAAGGTTTAGTTGGTTGAAGTTTGTTTTCAAATAGGATTTGAATTCAAAGGGGAATCAACCTAATCCTATCTTTGTCTACACGCAACCTACTCGGCTAATTTTATTTTGTTGCCAATATTTAAGGGGCTGAAGGGTGGGGCATGTGCCAAAATAGCGAAGAGTCCTTCTTCTAGTAAATCACCTTTCTACATGAGAAAATTCTAAGAGTTTCTTGAAAAAAATCCAGAGAAAGAGAGGTGCAAGGTTTTGGGTGTGTGTTGCCTTAGGGTTTCATCTTAGGGTTAGGAAAGAGAGTTTGTGAGTTGTGAGTGTCACAAATTCACAAAAACTTTTAGAGAGCTTCCTCATCCTCCCTATTTCTTTTTTTGATCTTTTGGAGCATCTAAAAAATTAAAAAAAGAAGATCGATCGAGATTGATCTACGTCAGCCATCGAAGATTTCGGCAAGAAGCTAGCACTCTGGTGAAACTGATTGAGACTAGGATCCTTGTGTGGATGATCCATAGAGGTCAAATACTTTATGTGGCTACATCATGATGAAAGGATCTTCCTATCTAGGATTTCAATTATGGTGATCGACTACCCACACAAGGTATTATGTTCTGAACACAAGTAATGCAGTAATAATAAATAGGATTTATTACATACTATTTTATATTTTTAGATTTTTATAACATGCATATATATCATATTATGATCCTAGATGTAGGATGTTTTAATGATTAAATCACTCGCATGTTAGATTAACTAGATTAATTTTTTATTTTTTACTATATTATTTTGAAAATTTTGAAATGCATACTAGAAATCCTACTGCTTTCCATCAGATAGGTCGGTGATAGTAGGATGGTGGCGATAGGATCTGCAAAATAAGTTTTCAGATCTTAGTTAGATTCGATGGAGACCCCTCGATACTCAAATTAGAAGTATAGAATAGATAGAAAGGAGTGAGTATTTTGAGAGAGAGATATTTTCATACCTTGGAGATCCCCTATGGATCTTTATTTATAGACAGAGACTGAAGAGCCAAAAGAAGAAAGAAGAATTAGATGGTTAGCCTTACTTTATTTAGCCAGATATTTTTTTAATTTTCTTTCTTATCTACTTTTGGCAGGTTGTCATGCAGATCTTAGGATTTTTTCAATTGACATAAATCAGGCATCAAATATAATATTTTCTTGAAATATCTTGGGTTGATCATCATCAAGGTTGGACTGGGCCCAGTTTTTCTGTGCGTCGGCTTTAACTGAGGAAAGAATTTTCTACCCATATTTGGATCAAATATAGATTGGATCAGAAAAATCTAAACTTCAACCTGATGTATTTATTAAATAGGACAAGACTTGAAATCTAAACCTATTATGTTTAATAAGCAAATGAACAAATTGGACTTGTTTAATATATTGAATAAACAAGTCACATCATGTTAGATCCAATAGCTGAACTATTTAATTAGTCGTTAAGTACATATTTAACCCACTATTAAAAATGGTTAATCAAACAAAATCATTATTGAAATCTGGCTAGCCAAATTATTAGAGTCTTTGGCACATTAAGAGTAGTTTTTGAGAAATGGAGATGGTGAGCAAACAAGAATATACTACTATAGAAATGGGCTATGACAGTGGTTTATAACAGCTACCGTAGTCCAAAAAATTGCTGTTATAGGATATGACAGTGGTTAGCTAACCACTGCTATTATAGCTATCATCGTAGGTCTATGGTAGCAGTTGTTGCAATGATTATGAAAATCGCTGTCATAGATGCCTATTACAGCGATTTCCAAACCGCTGTCATAGGCTTGTCTATGGTAGCGGTTATAGAAGTGCTATGATAGACCGAACTATGATAGTGATTATGAAACCACTGCCATAGGCTTGTCTATGAAAGTGGTTACATAATCGCTATCATAGGTCTAATGCAGCGGTTGGCACATTGCCTACGACAGCGGTTGGCACGTCTACGATAACGATTATAAAATTATTATCGTAGCTTCTAAATAATTAAAAAATATAAAATTTTTAATTTTTTATATATTTTATCTGATAAATGCAGAGATATATAATATAAAAAAAATATTATAAACATAAAAATATTTTTAAAATATTAAAATTTTATTATTGAATAAAATTTATTATAATATTTTTTTAAAAAAAATACATCAAAAGTTTTCTAAATCTACATCATCGTCGTTCCCAAGAGATGGAGCACGAGCTAGAGTCGGAGCCAGAGCTGGAGCCAAAGCTAGAGGAGCTGAAGCTGGAATTCACGCCAACATATCCTCAAAGCCCGTGAAGGCACCTCCAAAATGCATGCTGAGTGTCGATACCATGTCTCTCACAATATCCTCCAGATGAGATGCGTGCTTCTCAGCTCGATCTACCCGCATCGCAGCATGATCTGCCCATGCCAACGCCGTCTCAAGCTCCTCCCGACTGACGACATCGGAAGCCTATGAAGAGACGCTCGCCTCTAACCAATAGCTGATCGACGTATGTCTACGCCTGCATCGGATCTTTCTAGAATGCTTAGGCCCCAAGACCTGAGACAGATGGTCATGAGGCTAGAGGTATCCGAGCCCTTGCTCGTGAGCGCATCTAACTGATCCTGTAATTATAAATATAAATAAAATTTTATAAGAAATGCTATAATACTAATCATATATACTAATATATTTAATACTTACAAAAATTCTTTTGATTGCAGTGTTCATCGGTCTGTCCTTCTTGTCCGTATGGTTGGATTAGAAGATCTCGCTATGGTTGGGCATCACTCCATCTCTCATCAACTATAATAATGGATCAGTTTATCAGAAATATGAAAAAGTATTAATTTAATTTATCTAGTAAGATTTAGAATTCATTATCTCTCTATGCACACGACTGGCCATAGACTCACGGTCGAGAGTATGTGTATACTCTTGAGCTGCCTGGTTCTTCCGATTCTAACGGAAGGTAGCCTAACAAGTATTCAAATAAATAATAAATATTTAAATATAACTTTAAGTATATTAAAAAATTTAAAAGTTAGTAATTTTTTTTGAACTCCTGGCTCCTCTAATGTGTAACCATCCTCTCCCACTGACTCGGAGGACAATCCTGTATCCAAGGAACAAGCTCTTTTGGAGTGTCTCATCGGTGCTCGAGCTATCCTCTATGGAGCTTGACCTTGTAGCCTCGGTATAATTCTTCGATCTTCTTTAGTCGGGCATCTCGAGCCCTCTCATGATCAGAAAAGTCATACCTCCTCTACATAAAGTTATCAAAAGTCAGTTACAAAATTATTCTAATCAAACATAGTGTAAACATGTAAAATACATAAATATAATTAAGATGCGCTTATCCATATCTCCTTCCACATTCAGTTTCTGATAGTATCATCCATCAATCATCAGTCTCTGGGCTCTACATGAATAATGTCTGACTGCCTCACAAGCACTCTAAAATAGTAATGCATCTCCCGCGCGGTCTCCCCTACTAGCCTCCCCTCTAGATTATACTGTACCATCATCTGATGCTGGCGGTTCTACACATGCACCATACGTATGGGATTGCAAAATTTTCTATTGGATGATGCACATGCAATGAAAATACATTATAAAAATATATAAGTATATAAATACTATATAAAAAATATATAATATAATATAATAAAAATATACACTCAGATGCTGGTGGAGTAGCATGTGTCGAAAATATGGATGACGATAGAGGCTCAGATGCCGATGGAGTACTAGATGCTGTTGGTGGAGTAGATG
Organism: Cocos nucifera; assembly: GCA_006176705.1. Lineage (NCBI taxonomy): Eukaryota > Viridiplantae > Streptophyta > Magnoliopsida > Arecales > Arecaceae > Cocos > Cocos nucifera. The sequence continues at coordinate 59,997 of QRFJ01004463.1, forward strand.
CCCCTGGTGGAGGTTTCTGAGCAGTCGATGCGGAGGTAGATAGAGTATGCTCTGACTTCTCCTCAGATGCTGAACTCTGCATAACCCATCGAGAGGCAGGGATGAAAGCTAGATGGTATTTTGGTGCCATCATGATCTGCAATGTTAATGAATATTAATCAATATAATATATTAAATAATAATCAAAGATATGCATAGGTACAATCCGTACAATTATATATAAATATACGTATGCCAAAGATTATGTACATTAATCAATTGACGGATCTATCGCTATGCAATGCAATAAACAAAAGCAATAAGATGAGGGTTCTCTTAGCGGTCGAGGGTTCTCTTAGCGACCAGCATGGCCCATGGCACGACCTACTGGCACGATACGACCCAAGGCATGAACTACTGACACGGCACAGCACGGCCCAAGGCATAGCATGGCCTACTGACACGGCACGGCCCAAGGCATGGCACGGCATGACACGACCCAAGGCACGGCATGGTCTATCGGCACGGCACGACCTACCAGCATGGCTTAAATGCGGAGCTCCGCATAGTCAATCAAGGGATGGGGGTTGCAACCTCTAGGCAATAACTTTAACATTTTGAACAATAATATTAGCAACACATCAATAAATAGACTCTAATAATTTATACCAAAATGTTGAAGTCATCGCCTAGTGGCATCTACAATATGGACATCACCATCGCTTCTGATAAATGTGTCTAGGATCTTGATAATACCAAATAAGTTTTATCCTAGAGGAGCACTTTGCATGCATGATCTAACATCATCATCAACTTCGGTATTATCAAAAATATGCCTAGGCACCATCTTCACAACAACACCCCATTGAGGCTCCAAGGGATCACTAACGTAGAAGACTTGACTAGCTTAGGGGCAAGTATATACGGTTCTTCAGTGCGGAGATGGCGTTGCATGTTAACGAGAGTAAAACAACATTCATCAATCTTCATCTCAGACTGTGATAAGTTGTTAAACCAATCATACTTCATCAATCCAATCCTCGCTTTAGAATAATAGTCTAAGATGACTATCTTCTCCACCATGCCATAATAGTTCAAATCCTCCATACGAGGTTGTGAATCCATCGAGCTAGCATAACACCCAGTGGTGGCACTCAACATGATGTCACTATTTTGTGTTACCATATTTATGGACCTGCTGTGAATATTAAATCTATAGCCATTAATGACGAGCTATTTATACTCACGCAAGGTACAATTAGAGCCCATTGAAAGAGAATGCATTTCAGGACTCACATCACTGAGCGGCAATCTCCACACCTAATTAAGAAGATGACACCTAATTAGTAAACATGTTCAAATAAGTCATACAAGGTAAGAATATATAATCACTTACATGATCTTTGAACCATTCAGAAAATTTTTTGTTGTGTATTTTTTTTTTCTCTTGCATACTTAGAGCATCATATTTTACTCTTATGACCTCCTTGTGTTTGCTGCATACACAAAAAATAAATTTAGATATAATTGGATATTTTTTTAATTATTATAAAATAAATAAGGCTGAGTGACTCACCTTATGTATGGCTCAATGACATCATAGTTGAAGAGCATGTAGCGATTTGCCTTATCCCTTTCTTCAATGCTTAAATCAGTAAGGTAGCATGAAGTAGAAAGTCTATCTGACTATAGAATGGACTCAAATACAGGCTTAATTGGCTCATACTGATCTTTCTGATTTCTTATTGGTTGATTATGATGTGTCTCGAGCTTGTTTAAGTACATAGTACAAAAATTCATATACTCTTGACCCAAATAATCTTTTGCTATGGATCCCTCCAGGCGATTTATATTTCTTACATAAGATTTCAGAGTTTGAATATTTCTCTCAGTAGGATACATCCATCGACAGAACACTGGGCCTCCAAGTGCAACTTTTCTTGCAAGGTGTATGGTAAGATGCATCATAACTATGAAAAATAATGATAAAAATATTTTCTTTAGATCACATAATATAGTCACCACCCTTGCCTTCATTTTCTTCATATATTTCTTAAGTAACCTCTTTGTACAAATATCTCTATAAAAATTACAAAGATGAATAACAGTCATTCTGACATTTTTTGGCAACACGCAGTAAATAGCTATTGGGATCAATTTCTGTATCAGCACATGATAATCATGAGTCTTCAATCCCCCATATTGAACATCTTTACTATTCACATGCTTTGATATGTTGCTTGAATATCCATTAGGGATCTTTATGTTCTCCAACACATGAAGAAATGTGGATTGTTCAGAGGCATTCATAACATAGCATACATGAGGAAGCCTCCACTGTTCTCCCTCTGTCAGCTTTGAATGGAGTGATCTCCTAATATCTCATTCTTTTAAATCAAATCAAGAATTCAAGTCATCCTTAGTCTTATCTTTGATATTTAAGGCACACATTCTTTTCAATATGCATTACATCTAAGCAATGGTGCAATAAGTTTGTCTTCCAATATGGCAAGTCAAAGAAGATGCTTTTTTTCCTCCAATTAAAGTGTGTGTCATCTTTCTTTGATCGACGCTTCTTCTTTTTATCACTAATTGGATCACCTTTTCTAAATTTAACACTATGACCATCCAACTCTCTAAGTACATAACTTTTAGACATCCGACTAGGCACCTCATCTTATTCAATAGTGCCATCGAAGGAGCATGCATCTCTTCTGTATGGATGGTTTCGAAGGAGAAAACGTTGATGCCCCATATAGCTAAAGCTCCTCTGATGTGTCAACCTTTTAGATCGAATATTTTTTTTACAAATTGGACATGCTAGCTCACCTTTGGTGCTCCAATCCAACATTAGGGCATAGGTTGAAAAGTTATTTATTATCCACAAAAGCATTGCATGCATGAAGAATGACTCATTCAGTAAAACATCAAAAGTTGGAACACCTCGAATGCTCCATAACTATTTCAGCTCGGCAATAAAAAGCTGTAAATAAACATCAATATCATTACCTACCTCCATTGATCCAGGGATGAGCACTGTCATGAAAGTAAAGAATTTTTTTATACACATCCATGATGAAAAGTTATAAATATGAATAAATACTGGCCATACACTATGGATGGTATTCATATGCTTGAATGGATTGAAATCGTCACATGATAAGCCCAACCTCATATTACATATCTCATGTGCGAAGTTAGAATGTAATTCATTAAACTTCTGCCATGCCTCTCCATCGATTGGATGCCTCAATGCATCATCTTTTGTTCAGTTCTCTTCATGCCATCTCATGTCCTTCGATGTCCTTACCGACATAAACAACTTTTGTAGTCTCAAAATAAAAAAAAATGCCACATTAACTTTTGAGGTACATGAGTCGATGTGCCATCTTTATTTTATTTCCATCTTGACACACCGCACCTCATGCACTCATTTTGGTTGACATCCCTCTCTCAATAGAGCATGCAATCATTGGGACATGCATATATCTTGGTGTAAGCAAAGCCCAGCTATTCAATAATCTTCGATGCCTCATAATTATTCTTCAAAATTTATGCATCGTCCGAAAGAATATTTTCCAAAAGCTCTAATATGCAATTCACTCCATTATTACTGAACCCATTAGAACATTTTGCATGATACAACTGGATTAAGAACTCTAACTTCACCATCTTTTCATATTCGGGATACAATGAAACATTAGCATCCTTCATCAACTTGCGGACCTTCTCTATATCTTCACCGTTTATCATTCTACCAACCACAGGATCAGGCATGGACGTAGATGCACCATCATTATGACCAATAAATGAAAAAATATCACGAACCATTTGTTCCACTCTCCTATCATATTGATCACCTCTTTGCAGTCTGTCCTCACCATGTTAGTTCCAACAAATTTTATAACCGACTTTAAAGTCATAAATAGTGAGGTGATCATTTACATCTTGATGAGATAGCCACGGTCCATCCATACACTTTTTATAAGAATATTGGATCAGTCCATGGTCCCTAAATTTTTTTATAGTAAAATCAAGAAATTTTTTAAATCCAGCCTTATATTCTAGTGAGAGCCTACTAAACTTCATCCATCTCTTATCCATTTTAAAAATGATGACACTGTAATTAAATCATTTATGAAACTTAAATTATATACTAATGCATTATAAATAAATATATAATAAATGCATCTTATCATCAACTAATAGGTAAAGATAGGTCCTATCCAATTAAAAAATTGCATTAATTCTATAGGTTTAATACAGTAATCAAATGATATGCAATAGAAATCGAATGAAATTTTGGTAGCATTTCTCTTTAGCTCTTCAGTGTAGGGAGAATAAAAGAAAAATACTATCTAAAATTTTATTCAAAATCCTTAGCATATCATTTAATTAATGCAACTACCTATAGAATTATCTATAATTTTCAAACCATCCAAATTGGATAATCAATTGATCATTGTACATAATTCTCTCATCCGTACAATTATATATAATTATACGGATGTCAGAAATTATGTACACTAATCAATTAATAGATCTAGTCCAATAATTAAAATTAGATCCAGATCTGAATATCCAGATTTCGATCCAAATTTGATCCATTGACAGGTCTAATCCAGTGATTAATAAATAATATTATAAAATTAAAATAAAAAAATATACCTATGACTATAGAGAGGGAGTCACATCGAAAGCTTCGAGGGTCACCGATAATGGTGCTGGAGAAAGACAACGACGCTAGAGGTAACCTGCGAAATAATAGCAAGATAGTGAGATAGAGGGAGAAGAGGGAGAAAGAGAGGGCAGGGGGTGGGAGGGTAGGGGTGGTGGTGTCGGGGATGGGGAGGTAGGGGTTGAGCGGTCGAGGATGGGGAGGATGGGGGGCGGGCGGCCAGGTAGGGCAAGGAGTGGCAGCAGGGGGTGGTGGTCGGGGATGGGGAGGGCAGGGTAGTGGCAATCGGGATGGGGAGGGTAGGAGAAGTGGTGCTCGGGATGGGGAGGCAAGGGGCGATGGCGGCCGGGGATGAGGAGGGCGGGCGGTGGGTGGCTGGGATGGGGAGGGCGGGGGGTGGCTAGGGATGGGAAGGGCGGGCGGCTAGGGGCAAGGGATGGGCGGCTAGGGATGAAGAGGGCGGGGGGCGGCGGCCGCGATCGGGGATGGGTGGAGTCTCACCGACGATGGAGAGGAGGGGGGAGAGAGAGCACACGCACGGGAGGAAAGAAAAATTAAAGATTTTTAACCTAACCTACGATAGTGGTTTTTGAACCACTGCTATAGATCTATAGCAACGGTGCTCTACAACAGTGGTTTATAATCGCTATCATAGATTTATAGCAGCAATTTTTAGTAACCGCTGCCATAGATTGAAAATAATTTTTTTTTTTATCTTTTTAAATATTATATAATTTTAAAATTTAATACTCATCATCGTTGTTTATTATCTAAATAATTATCATTAGAGTATCATCACAAAAGATCACCTCAATCCGATGGCCCTAGCTTCATTGATCAGAAAAATTCGATTTCGATGATCACGAACGATGATGCGATAACTGATAGATGGAGACCTTCGATCGATCCAAAAATTTATAATAATAATTTTGATGATATTTGTAGTATACTATCAAAGTTTTACTTCAATCGAATATCATTATCATGATCAATTTAGTATGGAATGATTTCGACCGTTAAATTAGAAACAAGTAATCAAAGGGCTAAATGACATCTAATTATAAGATAATTTTTTAGTTAAATAATTTTTGCTATAATTTTAATCATTTTATATAATGATGATAGTAAAATTTAAATTATTTTCGTATGAACTATTCATGTTAAGCAAATATTGTAAAAGCACGAGCATATATATAACAACCAACGGAGTTTAAGAATGGTTATCAGATGACATATAGTTTTAGATCATTCTTAGTCTCACGAATTGAATTTTATAATCACCATCATAAAAAATGATTAAAGTAGTAGCCAAGATCATTTATAAAAAAAATTATCTCATAATTGGACACCGTTTGATCCTTTGATCACTCGTTTATCATTTAACGATCGAAATTAATCTATACTAAATTGACCAAGATAATGATATCTGATTGAAGTAAAATTTTGATAGTACGCTACAAACATAACTAAGATCATCATAGCAAATTTTTGGATCTATCAAAAATCTCTATCTATCAGATCATCGCATTGTCGTTCGTGATCGTCGAAATCAAATTTTTCTGATCGATGAAGCTAGGACCATCAGATTGAGGTGATCTTTTACGATGATACTCTAATGATAATTATTTAGATAATGAATGGTGAAAATAGATATTAAATTTTAAAATTATGTATTATTTAGAAAAAAAATAAGAAAAAAAATATATTACAGTGGTTATAAATAATCGCTGCCATAGATCGACGTATAGCAGTGGTTACAAGAAACCACTATCATAGGTCGAACCTATGACAGCGGTTACAAAAAATTATTGCCATAGGTCGAACTATGGCAGCGGTTTGTTGTAATCGCTGCTATAGGTTGGACCTATAGCAGCGGTTTCTTGTAACCGCTACCGTAGACTCTATTGCAGTGGTTTCGAAAATCGCTGCCATAGTATGCACTACCGTAGGCTCTTTTTATAGTAGTAAAAAGAATGACAAGAAAGAAGAGAAATCAAGATATTGAGCATCCACCTTATGGTTGATAGGGAGAGTGTTTGCCATGGAGTCTCTCTTGTACCACCTAAGAAGATGGATGTGCTAAAATACTTGTTGGCATAAGTCACATAACAAGGAATTTATATGTGCAAAGGTGTAGCACTAATGTTAAAGTAGCCGAAAAGATGGTGATTGAAAAAAGATATGAGAGTAGCATGAATCTAGGCCTTGACCTTCAAGAGCTTTTGTTACCATGACACCACCATGCGAACAAGGGATGATGATATAGGTGTGATGTAGGCTACTATAGTAGAGAACTAAATTAACGCTACTCCTAAGAAAGCTACTAGTAAACTAAGATAAGATAAAGATTTATTAATTGGTTATCGAAGGATCCTTAATAAAAAAAAGTTTCACTTATTTATACTAAAGGATAATAATACCCCTACTCTTAACAGTTTCAATAATTGGTACCAATTATCCTCCCACCACATATATTTATTGGCATAATTACTCTATACCAACTGTCAAACCAATAATCATTTCTTATCTATTTTGGTTTATGCAACATGCTTGCATTGGTTGTCTCTCTTTATTCAGCTTATAGCATAATCTTCAACACTTAGGAGTATCTTGGAGGTTAATTCATTCGTCTCACTCTATTCCTTTTATTAGCCATTTGGCAAATACATACCTCTTGTTTCAAAGCTTTAGGAACCCTCTTTGACTCTTCATCAAAATTGCCATGTGTATGGTAGTTTTTGAATGTTAAGATGTAGCAGAAACAAGAAGGGATGAGGCAATCCTAGCGACGAGAGGAGAGTGGAGCAGCCCTCATAGTGCTCCATTGGACTCAAATTGAGGTTCAATTCGATTTGGTAGATGAGATTCTGATCTGTATCCAAGGAATTAGCTTAAAGAATCTTATGTTGCAGACCCAATTTATTTTACCTACCCAAACCCACTAAAATGACATCAAAAAATTGATTTTATTATAGAAAGAGCTAGACTTACGACAAGGATGAGACCTTTTAGATGAGTATGAAGGAGGAGAGTATGCAAAGGGACTTAATAACAAGGTCGATGGAATTTTGGGAGAGCAATAAGTGAGCCTCGCCATCATCAAAGATGGTGGTGATGAAGCTTTGGAAGATGGGGCTAGAGCCATTGGTGGGGTGATGTTCGCCAACAGTGATGGCTTAGGGCAAAGGAGGTGTCATAGTATAGGTAGATGGGGCTAAGGGAGATGATAAGAATGATGAGAGGAGAGGAGAAGAGCTTCTAGCTCATGATAATGCCCTCTCCATTATGGATTTTTTGCAAAACATTGGCTTCATCCTTCCAAGTCTAACTTTAAAAACCACCAAAAGACCTAAATTCGGAGGAATTTACTAAACACTAACCCTAGGGGATGGGGGGATGAGAGGAAATATCATGCCTTTACCCTGATAGCAAAGAAATCCTAGCAAGAGAAAAGAAAAGAAAATGCCCTATGTTTGAGGTCTTGAGGTTGAGATCATAGCAAAAGAGGCCAAGGTGGGTGGACTCGGAGGGAGAGGAAAAGGTAAGCCTGTGATAGAGGTGGGAGAAACAAACAAGCAGAAGAGCACTGAGCATTGCTGAAACACCCTAACCCTTAATCCCTCAAAAAGGGGAAAAGCTATCCAAAAGCATCATAAATGGTTAGTGAGGTATGGGCAATCGGGTGCATCAATTTGGATTAAATATGATGGGTTTGAATGTCACCCGACCTCATTTATAATAAAAAATAAGCTAAACAAGTTAGATGCAAATCCAACTTACCCAATAAATAGGTCAAAATAAATTGACTTATTTATGACTCAAATTTATTTAGCCCAAATCCAAACCTATTTATTATAGGTCAAATATGTATCAAGTTGATAGGTTAGTCATTTGTTGCCAACCCTACTTTGAGCTAGCTACTTTGTTGTCTCTTAATTTTATGTATCAAGATATCCAATGTTTCCTACAATCACTAGTTTCACATCAAGTGTGCCTCACTCTGGATTTCCACCTTCTTAATCCATTAAGATCCTTTCATCACATTGGAATTAAAATCATTGATCTCGCCCATTATCATGCATCCTCTTGGTATAGATGTCAAGTTTCTATACCCTTTTTTTTTTTTCCAAAAGATGGTCATAGGTTTTCCCAACTAAGGCTCTTCATTTACCAGTTTCACTAACTTAATGAAAATTCAGTAGGCTAAATCCTTCTTTTATTCAAAAATACATTGAAATTGGAATTCAAAGCAACCTTGCTTATTGCCTAAAGCAATATGGTTTAACTTGAACTAATCCTATTCCATGTGCTAATAGTTTTCTCATTAATATAGGGAAGTAGCAATAGCTTGGCATGTGGGAATAGAACTTGAACCAATTCCATCTTGAATATCTCATAATAAATAAATAAATATATACTTTATTATTAATAATTTATAATAAATAAATTAAATGATTAATTTAGATAGTGCATGCACTATAAGAATTTTGAATATTAGCGATGGTATTAGCAACGAAAAAATTTGCATCGCTAATAATACTTTTTTGCCACAACAACATCGATAAAAAAAATAGCATTGCTAATACTATTAGTATTAAAATGACAACAAATGCCATGTCTAAAAGTATATTTTTAATATTTAAATATTAAAAAATTATTAGCGATAGCGAATTTGGTTTATTAGTGATGCAAATATAGCCATTGCTAATAATAAACTATAAGTGATGACTCTTTAGCTATTAACAATGGCAGAAGTTATCACTAAAATTATTTAAATTTTTTAATAATATTTAAATATAAAATAATTATTAGTGATGATGGATTTTATTTATTAGCAATGAAAATTATGTGGTTGCTAATATTTTTTTAAAAAATCTTAAAAATAAATTAAAAAAATGAGTTTATTTGAAAATATTATTAGTAATGAAATTAGTGATAGTGAGTCTTTTCCATTAGTAATAATCTAGAATATAATTCTAATCCAATTCATATTCGATTTGAGTCTAATTCAAAATTCTGTTAAATCTAATTTAATAATCTAAGTCCTATATGGATTATAAAATTTAATTAACTTCAAATTAAGTTAAGATTATTCAAATTAAATCTAATTTAAATTAATTAGAAGAAGTTGGTTTTTAATTTGGGTTCAATTCAAATTTAATTCAACTTCGATTTAAATCTAATTCAAAATTCTGTCAATCCTAATTCAATTAGACTTTGAATCCAAGTCCTACTTGAGTAAAATCCAATTACTGTCAAATTAAGTCAAACCTAATTAAATTTAATCTAATTTAAATTAATTAAAAAAATAATTTTTAATTTAGGTTCAATTTGAATCCAATTTGAACTCTCAATTTGAAATCCTATCAAACCTAATTTAATTAGACTTTAAATCCAAATCCTACTTAGATTATAAAATTCAATTAGCCTCACATTAAATCAGACTTATTTAAATTAAATCTAATTTAAATAAATTAAGACTTGATCTATGATTCCATTTGAATCCAATTCGAACCAAACATGAAATCCTATCAAACCTAATTTAATTAGATTTTAAATCCAAGTCTTAATTAGATTGTAAAATCTAGTTATAGCCTCAAATTAAGTTAAGCTAAATTAAATTTAATATAATTTAAATTAATTAAAAAAATAATTTTTAATTTAGATTTAATTTGAATCTAAATCAAATTAGATTTGAATCCAAATCGAAATCTTATCAATCCTAATTCAATAGACTTTGTATCCAAGTCCTACTTAGATAGTAAAATTCAATAACCTTCAAATTAAGTTAAGCCTAATAAAATTTAATCTAATTTAAATTAATTAGAAAAAAAATAGTTTTTAATTTAGATTTGATTCAAATATAATTAAAATCTAATTCAAATATAATTCAAAATTCTGTCAAACCTAATTCACTTAAACTTTGAATCTAAGTCCTATTTCGATTATAAAATTCAATTAGCCTCAAATTAAATTAATCTTACTTAAATTAAATCTAATTTAAATTAATTAGAGCTTGATCTATGATTCCATTCAAATTTAATTTAAACTCGATTCGAATCCAATTTAAAATCATGTCAAACCTAATTCAATTAGACTTTGAATCCTAGTCCTACATAGATTATAAAATCCAATTAGCCTCAAATTAAGTCAAGATTAATTAAATTTAAATTAATTTAAAAAATAATTTTTAATTTAGGTTCAACTCAAATCCAATTCGAACATGATTTGAATTCAATTCAAAATCTTGTTAAACCTAATTCAACTAGACTTTGAATCCAAGTCCTAATTGGATGATAAAATCTAATTATTTTCAAATTAAGTCAAGCCTAATTAAATTTGATTTAATTTAAATTAATTAAAATAAAATAATTTTTAATTTAGGTTTAATTCAAATCCAATTTGAACTGATTTGAATCCAATTCAAAATTTTGTCAGACCTAATTTAATTAGGCTTTGAATCTAAGTGTTACTTAAAATATTAAAATTCAATTAGCTTTAAATTAAGTCAAGCCTAATTAAATTAAATTTAATTTAAATCAATTAAAACTTGATCTATAAATTAATTAAGCCCAAAAATTAATTTAATAAAACTCAATGTTGATTTTTAACAATCCAAAAAATGACCTAGAAGAAAAAATTAATATTAAAATATAATTTAAAAAATTATAATTATTAGCAATGGAGATCTTACCATCGCTAATATTTTTTAAAAAATAATATTTAAAAAATATAATTATTAGCAATGATAAATTTATTATCGATAGCATCTTGCCATCGTTAATATTTTTTAGTATTAGTGATGAAAAAATATTATTAGCGATGGTAATGTGTCGTTGCTAATAACCTTTCCATTCTCATTTTCTCCCATCCAACCGTGCTCCCTTGTTTTCCCCTACCCTACCGCCCACCGCTCCCTCGTTTTCCCATCCCCTCCTCCCATGCTTTTATCTCCCACCACCACCCCCCTCTTCCCCACCCTTTGGTCCTCCTGCCACCTCCTCTCTTTCCCGACCACCTCTCCCTGGCTGCACTCGACCCACCTCCTCAAGCTTTCGATCGCCTCCCCAAGTCCTTGGCCATGAGCTCCGGCCTCCTCCTGCCTCCCCAAAACACCAACCCGTCTCTTCGCGGTTACCTCTCCAAGCCCCCGGCCCACCTCCCCTTGGCCTGCCTCTCCACGGCCGCCTCCCTAAGCCTCCGGCCTCCTCCCCCTGGCTACACTCAGCTCGCCTCCCCGTGGCTACCTCCTTGAGTCTCCGACTGCCTACCACCTCCCCCTGGCCGCTTCTTTGCGACCGCCTCCCTGAGCCCCCAGCCTCCTCCCCTCAGCTAATCTAGCCGGCCTCCCCCTAATCGCCTTTCCGAGCCCCCAGCCACCTACCACCTCCTCGACGCCTCCCACCTCCTCTTGGTCCGCCTCTCCATGGCCTCCTCCCCAAGCTTCCGATCGCCTACCACCTTCCAGGCCACCTCCTACCTCCCTCGGCCTGCCTCCTCATGGCCCGCCTCTTCATGGTTGCCTCCTCAAGCCCCCGACTGCCTGCCACCTCCCACCTCCCCCTAGCCCCCTCTCCATGGCCATTCCTCAAGCCTCGAATCGCCTGCCACCTCCCCGACTGCATCCCACCTCACCCCCGGCCTACCTCTCTGCGGTGACCTCCATGAGCCCTAGGCTCCTTCCCCTCATTTTTGTGGCCCTCTGCACCACCCCAACCCTGCGGCCCCTACCTCGTTGGATCGACTTCAAGCTTCCATTTGCGGCTGCATCCTCGAGCCTCAGTCCTTACTTGCTAGCCTATGCCTCCTCATATCTCAATCCCTATGCTCTAGCTCGTGCCTCAGTCCTGCATGATAGCCTGCCTTTTATTGTGAGTATTAGCGATGATATTAGTGATAACTAATATTATCACTAAAAATTAATTTTTTATTTAAATTATATTAATTAAATATAATTAGATATTAAAAAATTAATTAATTAAATATTAATTTTATTGAAAGTAGTATAAAATTTGGATCTCAGTATACAGAGCGCTCGAATTGAGAGAAGATCCGGACAGCATTGCAAACATGGGGCCGAGACATGTCCTGCATGCTCGAATCGAGGAAAGATCTGGATAGCATTGCAAACACGGGGCTGAAACGTGGCCTACACACTCAGGTCTTAGCATGCAGAGTGCTTGAATCGAGGGAAAATCTGGATAGCATTGCAAACATAGGGCTGAGACATGCCCTACTTGCTAAGGTCTTGGCATGCAGAGCATTTGAGCCGAGGGAAGGTTCAGACAGTATTGAAAACATGGAGCCAAGACGTGCCATGCATGCTCGAGCCTCGGGTCCCAATTATCGTGCAAGGCATCTAGTCCTCGTGCACTCTACATGCTTAGGCTGATGATGTTAATTTTTAAAAAATTAATTTTAAATTAATAATAATTAAATTTATTAATTTTAAATTTTTTAGTCAGACTTTAGAATGGGATTTGTCTCGATGCCATTTTGATGTGCTCGTGCAGCCTAATCATCTAGCGTGCTCCAAGTCCGCATGCGCAGGATGCGCATTCTAACCATCCCCGTTTGCAATGATGTTCCTTACTTCTGTGATTATGCTTTTGAGAATGCTGCACTCTTAGTTCAAGGATAGGCTCATTGTCCTTATAAAAAATATATCAATAGAGAAATGCTTGATAGGGATATAATAGTTGCCTATTTATATAGAAGTAGATTTATGCCAAACTACAAGCATTGGTATTTATATAGGGATTGAGACATGGGACATAATTCTAAGAGCTTCGGAGGCTCTACTTGTCCAAGACCTTGCTGATATGCAAGAGCTTAATGATGACAAATTTGAGTAGATGATTAGCATACTTGGTGTGTTTGATCTAGTTATTAGTGAATGTCCATCTAATAATTTTTTAAATTATAATTATTATAGCTATGATAGACTAAGGGTTGCCATGATTATAATCATGCTTATCCTTTATAGGGTTGCTACCCCTTAGAGGCTAAGCAAGGCTATAACTATAGCAAACCCTACAATCCATCATGGTTATGGTTGTAGCTACCTAAAAGAATATTATTACATAGACTTCTATCGATAACCAGATCAAATCCACCAAATGCGCTAATCATTTGCTCGAGCCTGTCACCATTAAGCTCTTGCACATTAATAAATGTGTTGGACAAGTAGAGCTTTCCATTCGTGTATATTGTTTCCCATATCTCTCCATGCAACTACTAATACTTGTAGTTTGGCATAAAGTCATTCGTATATAAATGGGCACCTATTGTATCCATATCAAGCATTTTTCTATTGATACATCTCTTATAAAGACAACGAGCTCGTCCTTGAACTAAAAGTGCAGCATTTCTAAAAGCATAATTATAGAAGTAAAGGATATTATTGCAAATGGGGATGGTCAGGATGCGCATCCCGTGCATGCGGACTTGAAGCTTACCAGATGACTAGGCTACATGAGCACATGAATTTTATTTTTAAGTTATTATTTTATTTTTTTAATAAAATTTATACTTTTAGGTTATAGCTCGAGGAGACGGTCGGGGGCTCGGAGAGGCTATGATGATTGCCTATGCGAGATGCGCCTAAATGGAGGCAATGCATTCTATTCTTGTTGTTATATGATCAAGCTTGGATGGTCTGTTACATCGCAAATAACTGCTTGCAGCCATCTCATGGTTAAAGGTGCAGAAAAATCTTGCAATGCAAGGCAAGCTTAGATGGTCTGTTACATCATAGACAATCACTTACAGCCACCTCATGGTTAAAGGTGCAGAGGACTTGCAATGCCTTATTTTTCAATGATAGATTTTGGCCTTCTTTACATTTTTATGTACTGAGATAATCATGTACTGCTTAATGAGAATTAAACATTACCTAAATCAGGGGACCAACAGACCAACACATTATCATGTACTGCTGGATGAGAATCATTTTTTTACCAATACATTGCAGATGCTAACTAACAATCTTTAATACATATGAGTTAAATTTTGATCGTCTTATTATATTTTAATAAATATTTTATTTGAACTAATTTTTAGGTCATCTGTTTGCTTTAATTTTAATTTTTATTTTTAAAAATTATACATCATGACTTCTAGAGGTCGAAGCCATTCCAGCCAAGGATAAAGCTCTCGAGAAGAGAGCAATCATGCGGCCAACTCGCATGGTTCCACGCCTCTAACACCGGATGGTAAACTCTAATACTTTAGATATTCTCATTTATATTATTTTATCTTTTGCTAACTAATATAATATTCTTTATATTAGATATTTTATGCTCAGGTTAGGATGATAGGGGTCACCAGTGACCCCACAGTCATACGTAGTAGTGATCGACTCGTAGATACAAAGTCGTGATCAATGACCCATTCGACTTGCGACACTTCTGACTCGACTGGAGGATAGACAACTTATTCATATTTAGAGCCGCTCGTAAGTACTATAACTTTAATTAATATATTTAGAATTTAGCCATTCTAGAGTTAATATTTATTTTTTAAAATTAATTTTACAGCACGTTTAGAGAGTCTGGAGTATCTCATGTATTTACCGACATCATCTGATGCTTGATGCCAGGATCGGTGAACAAGTTTTCTAGCTGGCCTTCTGGAACTCATGATGTAGCTTGAAAGATGTTTTTAGTAAGTCAAACTAGTTTAATTTTTAAATTTTTTGATGTATTATATTTTTTTAATATTGCTTATAAAAAAAATTATATAATTTATATTTTAATATAATATAATTAGTTTTAAATTTTTTATTATCATATTATCTTTGGCTTGTAATTATAATAGGTATTAAAAATCATAACTTATTATGATTAATTAAAATAGATTTTAAAAAATATTATTATTAAATTTTTTTAAAAAATTAACTATTAGCATCGATATTAGAGATGGCAACTACTGTTGCTAATAGTTAATAACTATTAGCGACGGCATTATAGACCAAACTACCATCGCTAATATTTTTTTAAATATTTTTTTTATTTTATTTAAAAATTTAAAAAATAGAGATGGTATTAGTGATGGCATTAGCCATAAAAATGTCATTGCTAATATTTTTTTTTTTAAATTTAAATTAAATATTAAAAAATAATTAGTGATGAAATTATTCCATCTCTAAAATCATTGCTAATAGCTTTATTAGCGATGGCATTATTTTTCATTGCTAATAATAGTAATTAGCGATAATAATTTTTTAGATTGGCTTTTATGACGATATTAGCAACAGCGGGGCTACTAGCGATGATGTATGGACTACTAGAGATGATAATTAGTCGTTGCTAATAGTCTAAATTCTTATAATGATGGCTTGACTGGAAAGTTCGAAGCTTTGTCATTCCTTGCATTGCCATGCTCAACTCAATTCAACGTCACTCAACCAAGCCATAATTCCAAACTAGTTGGGTTAGCTATGTCAATCCATTTTCTCCATTCCATTGTATTAGGATTATGTTTTCTAAAAAATATAGTGATATCAAGTTGCTCTTACTATTTTATTCCATATCATTTTAGGTCTACCTTTACCTCTCTTTCTTTCTATGTACATATATCAAAACACTTCTTTATATTGGTGCATCCCTTAGCCCTACATTGTATATGACCAAACTATCTAATTATCTTTTTCTCAATACATCCACAATTGATGTTACCTCTTCTATTTTATGAATGACTTCATTTTGTATTTTATCTTTTCTTGTATTATTGTATATCAGTCTCAACAATTTTATTTTGGCCAACATTCTCCAAACCATCCTCATATTTCCATACTACATTCCTATCATAATCATGATTACTTAACCGAGGGATTCATTACAAATACTAGCTTGGCTCCTTATTATTGCAATAATGGCCTACTTCTTCACATCCATCACACAATGCATATAGTTGTTGAAGGCTAGCAAAATTATGATATACATTTTCATGTAGTAGATAAAGCATTACATATGTTTAGTGGAGATCATATTCAGCCAGCTATAGTAGGGGATAAACTAAAAGAGGAATGTGAGATGTCTTTGGATTTTGTTGATTCATTATATGATGATTTTATTTAAAAGATTGAAGTTGCAGTGTCTTTTTTTTTTTAGTCAAGATTGGATCCCTATGTTAGGTGTTATGCCGATGGCTTCAAAGGGTATTCATGTTTGGCATACACCTACCCTAACTGAAATCCTTGAGGTTGATTCCGTACTATATTTTGGACTGCTTAGAGTAGCCCTGTCATTCTGCTCAAAGATGGGTTTGATTCGCACTATGTTTTGAGAAGTATGTACAATCCAAAAAAAGAAAAAAATGGGGTCTTTGTCTAAAAAAATATGTTGAAAAATTACAGAAATATATAGAATCTTTCAATGAGATAATGCTTTTTTAAAATCTCTCAAAATAAAATCTACCTCCAATTCATAATAAAGAAATTTAGGATTCATTAATAAAAAAAGAAAAAGAATCAAAGATCCACTTAAAGAAGAACCGACCTTTTCCTACATCATGCATTAATTTAACATCTAATTAGACATATAATTATTTAAATTAAGAACAAAAACTTATTGTTTTTTATTTCACCAAAATTAGTGCCATAGGGCTCTATCCATTTATTCACTAGACCCAATTATAAATGTGAATTTTTTTCACTTCCAAAAGACAAAAATTGTAACAATATGATAATTAAGGATAAATTTAAAATTCTACTTTAATTAAATAATAAATTAAATAATAAAAATAATAATATTTTATTATGGATATGTTGGTTTTTTCATTTATTATATCATGGCCTTTAGACTCTACCAATAGTCTAGATAAATCTATTGCTTCATCCAAACAGGTAAAAAAAGTTGTAGTTGCACTTAAAAGCTGATTACTCTATTGTTGACTTAGAAATTAAAAAAAAAAAAAATGTAAATATGATCAAAATAAAAAACTCAATTGAATTATACTGTTTGATGTCATCAAAGGATTTGATCTTATATGTTGGTAGTACATTTTAGCATCACAAACCCATTTGTTTTGGCACCGAAATTCTGATATTTATGTAGTGAAAGAAAAAAATACAAAAATGAAACAAAAAATCATTTGTTTTCTTACTTGATTGTATCAAAAAGAAACATTGAGATTGCTAAAACATAGTGATAAAAGTAGAAAAACTATATTCCATTTTATTATTCAAAAATAATTAAAAAAGGAAAATCAAACATGTATGGTATCTATTAAAATATTGAATATAGTAATGTCGCAAGTTGTACCAACTTTCTTCATTACTTATAATGGTTCTTTACTTATGTTGGTGGAATTTTTCTATTCCATACATATCTATTTTGAATATTTTAGAGTAAATAAAAATGATCGGAGTTTTTTGAATGATGATAGGTGTATGTGTGTGTGTGTATATATATATGTACGTATGTATGTGTATGTATATATATATAGAGCCAGACTAGAATACATTCAATTGGATTTAAACTCAGATTCGATCATATTAAAATTCTATAATAAAGGTTCTATATTAATGATCTAAGTCGTTGGATGTGATCTACTACCTCAAAATTATTTGTACATAAAAAATCATATGATTTGAAGACCCCTAGCCTATGCATCAAGTGATCCAAAAATACATCTAATTTAATTTTATTTAGGCTGTCCAATTTTTAACTACTTGATGCATAGGCTAGGAGTCTTCATATCATATGATTTTTGGTGTGCAAGAGTTTTGAGGTAGTAGATCATATCCAATGGCTTAGATCATTGATGTAAAATCTTCATTATAGAATTTTGATCTGATCGGATCTGGATCCAAATCCGATCGAATATATTCTAGTCAGGCTCTCTCTCTCTATATAGAAAGAGAGTAGACTAAAGTTGACCAAATTTGGCTTCAAATTCAATCAGGCTCTACCGTCCGATCCACATAGATCTCTAAATAACATACCAATGATGTTAATGACCACCTTTTTTTCATTTGGGTTTGAAAAATTATTTAAAAAAAGGCCATTAATACAGACAGAATGGAAGCACACGTGCCATTGATGTGGATGGGATGGAAGCTTATCTTTTTTATTTTGAAGCATCTCTATTTATTATATTTTTATTTATTCTAGATTTATTTATATTTATTATATAAATATTTATATTTATTATAAAAAAATTTATATTAAAATAACAACAATAATAGAGGATAAATATAAACTTTGAAAGAAATCTTACAAATTCATTCAAAATAAACAAAAATATTTTTAGAATAAATATTAATGGGTTTAAAATAAATAGAAATATAATAAATCAAAATGCTCTATGATAAATATAGATTCTATAAGATAAATAAAGATACTTCAGAATAAATAGAAACTCGATCTCCAAATCTTGGCACACATTGACTTTTATGCCATCCATATTAATATTGTGAGAACCAATTCTTTTGGACTCGGCTCTTCACAAAAAGAAAAAAAAAATTGGAATAGGAGAACCCTGTCTCTTGCTCGATTGAAGCCATGGGAGAGAATAAGGCCGCGAGGGTAGCCGATGGAGTCGTATGTCGGTGGAGTGGGGATGAATGGATATCAATCACATCGGTGAAGTGCAATTTTATCCAAAAACATCTATGTTATTTCCTTCTCTTTTCCTTCTTCTTAAACCCCCTCACCCCTCTTTGTTGATCCATCACTCAAGCTCAATCGCAACTCTCCTTTCTCTCTCCTCTAACAACTGCTGGATTGCTTCGGATTCATCCTTTTCCTATTTTCTATTTATTTTGTTGGGAATTGGCAGCACCAATCAAGCCACTATCACCATCGGCACCCCACCGTCCACTCAAAAGATAATCCGGATACCTCTAGATAATCTATAATCCAATACTTTTAGTAGTTGTACTTATCTAATTTATGAATTTTATTGGATTTTGAATCCAACCGTAGACTCTTAGATATTTTATTTTTGAAAGACTCTTTAGACGTATTTTAAAATCTATTAGAAGGTCAATCTAGCTTGTTACTCTGAAATTATTTAACAATTCAAATGCTGATGGATCCATTGATTTGGCTCTTGCATTTGTTTTTTTGCAGATTCCCTCGTGTAAATTTGCATGCACTTCAGCCACTTTTTCTTTCCCACTCGTTTCCGTATTGGTCTATCATCACCCTTCCATAATCATATCCGGAATCTACTCTATCTATAGGTCTAGCCAAAGAAGCACCTTTCCACCTCTCCAGCCATCGACTGTTTACCTCCTTGATTTAGAAGGAAAAAAAAAATAAAGATCATGAAAGCAATTGCAGGTGAAGAGATCTAGATAAGTAATCTATCTTTCATCAATATTGAAAACCTTGACAACAAGGTATGGGCGATTGGAGGTGGTTCTGTAAAGAAGAAAATGAAGAGAAGGGGGAAGAGGTGTGGATGATGTGATCATGGATGAGGCAAAGAGAGGAGCAGGAGCAGGAAAGATGGGAATAATTGATGGTTTAAATGGAAGGAACGTGGCTGGTCAGCAGTGGATGGTTGGGCTTGGCTATCCTTGGCTGGGCATTGATGTCTCTTATACTTGTTGGCCTGTTGGAGTTACCCATCTATTTCATTTCTTTTTCTCGTTTTTACTCTCTTTTTCCTTAAGTTTTCCTTTTTGCACCATTTCATTAGAGTTACCCATCTATTTCATTTCTTTTTCTCGTTTTTACTCTCTCTTTTTCCTTAAGTTTTCCTTCTTGCACCATTTCATCTCTAATGAAATGTGTGGTGGTATGTTCCAACGTTTTGTTGAAGAAAGACAGGTCATCATCGTTATAGGACTTTGCAATTGCATACTTACATTTTTTTAATATTTGTAAATTTTTTACTAGACTGAACCTCTGAACCAAATTGTTTCGGTTAAACTTCATGTTTAGTGGTGTTTGGAACTGCCAACTAGAACCTATTTATACGTGTCATTGGGTAAATGGGTGACACTACTTTCAACCGTAAGTCTTAGCATCGACCTTAAGGGATAGTGCAAAAAATAATTTCAACAGCTTCTAAACAAACAGCGCTTCTTATAATCACTTGTAACTTTTAGATGTGATCGCATTGAAACTTGCAGCTCAAAGAACTTCTGAGAACTTTCATGTCTATTGAAGAAAAGACTGCGAAACAATCTTCAGATATAAATTTTCTAGCTGCCACTAAAAGATAAAATAACCTCTTTGAAGTAACATAAAAGTTCTGCTCTTTTTAAGAACAAATTATTCTGAAGAATAAGCGAGGATATGGAAGCGACATTCAAAATTGTTTATATTAATTATATATAAAATGACAAATATTCTACATGATGTACATATTAGGGAAAGACTAATGTTCAATCTATCCTCTATTATAAAAGAGGCTTGGCCATCCATTCGTCCTCCCAAGTCAGTTTGGTTTGCCCACTCTAGAATTTGCATTATGAATCTCATCCAATTAGATGGCTAATATATTTGGGCTAACATTTGGGCCATCTCCACACACCAGCTAAAGAATTGGATCCCATGCATCCAGCTACAGTTTATGACATGTTAGGTCAAACTCTAATTCCAAACTAAATTCAACATCCTCCAAGCTCATTCCCTCATCTGACCAATGCATCAGACCTAGTTACACATTTTCTAACCCAATTTTAGTCGATCAGACTTTCAATTAGTCAACAAGAATTAATTTTGTTGAAAGATGACTCCATTATACGCATCTAAAAACTAAAATAAGCAAACATCCTCTCCACAACCCTATCTCCGATAGGATTTGGTTTGTATCGTTTGCATGAAAGAATGGTTCACTTTCTTTCACAATGTCAATCATTGGATCGCACGATAGCCATTTATAAATCTATGCAAGTGGACCAAGGAGGGTGTTGGAGTGCTTTGAAAATCATGTAATATACAATTCAATAGTTGATGCCATGAAGGGAGATCAATCATTTTTTTTTCGTACGAATTAAAGATACAATCCGAATCCTCTCCAATACGTGGAATCTCTTCCCCTTGCTGGAAGAGGCCTTAGCTTTATGTAATCTTTGGGAGAGCAATCGGATAGGATCCAATTCTTGGACTCCTAGTATCTTTTTATCGCTTTGATTTGGATTAGGAGCAATTGTACCTCATGATGCCCTCTGCCGTGCACCTTTGAGATTATAGTGGGTGGCTTGTGCTCCGTTGACGTGGGATCCAACCAGCCTATCTCTTATGCGCCAAGTGGGCCGTTCCAACACTAAGCCCTCTCATGCGGCCAACCCCTTAAAACAGGCTCAACCCTTCAATGAAGGGCTACAGCGCTCTGAAAGGACCGGAGATCACAAGCGATGAAGCAGGTAACTTCCGCTCCTCCCTTGGAAAAACGAAAAGAACTCCTCCAAGGTGGTCCTGGGCGTTCCAAGGGAGGATCTACTACATTGGGAAAGGAGTGGGTTGGACTTCTCTGTCGAGGATGCTGACAGGGTGATGATAACATTATGCTCAAAAACCAGATGCATGAAGAAGGCTTTAGATGTGTTTGATGATGGTATTAGCTGGTTTTATTTCTAGTCTTTTTCTCATTTGGTTTGGTCTGTTGTGGTTCTGAAGCTCATATAAGACGGGCTTTCACTACGTCAAAGTGAAGTCATTCCTCGTCTAATATTAATCCTTTCATGGAAGAACATTAGGTGGGGTGGGCTGTCATAGTTCTACATCAGCTCATACGGGTGCCCCATGGGTTTATAATTAGCAAGCGTCTGATAGCTTAAGCTTTTTGAGCTATGAGTGATAGGTGGGATTAGATCTAGGTCCAATGTGCATCATAGTCTTATCAATCATACCCGGAAATAACATGATCGTGGGCATGAGTGGAACACGCTCTCGAGTAGGATCATGAGGCTGGGTTGGAGAGATTGCCATAGTATCATATCCGATGATAAGGGAGTGCCGAATGGGCTAAGGAGCTTGGGAAACTGTTCCTCCACCTATTTTGGACCGTGAGCCCATGGAGATTGGAGAGTGTTAGACACCATTGGTGATTCAAGGGGAATGGTCATTGGATGGAATTCCAATCTTCACTACTTATTCTAGCTATTCCAAAATGTACTCATTGGCTGTAAAACTCAACCGCCTGGCTCTTAACTTTCGTGGAACTCAAATGCCCAGCTCTTGAGTTCAACTGGTACTTCGCTGCTGTCAATGGGCCAATTGATCGAGCTGAAAGGCAAGTTTTCTTTGTTGAGATACGCTAGGATTGTTTGTGGTGGTGCTTGGGTCCTCACAAGAGATTTCACCATATAAGAGAAGTTACATTCAGAGCTCCAAACATGGCCTCATGTTTTCTAATTTCATCCAGAATTTGTACCTGATTGATTTGGTTCTTTTAGGAAGGGATTACACTACATGCAATGGGAGAGAATGCGCAACATTGGCTTAGTTTGGGAGATACTTCATTTCGCAAGAGCTGGGAAGCTTCTTGTCCACTGTGAACTCAAACATCTCTGACTTGATTGATGTATCCTCAACCTTTGGAGTCCTATTGCTTCTCAAGCTAATTCCGCTGTTGGATGGATCACTAACTTGAGAAAATGGAGATGACAGTCACCAAAATGGGATTCTTCTAAAACGATTGCCAACGAAGAACTAAAGGATAAATTGATTAGAGAAATTAATAGGTTAGACTTAGAGAGATTAATTTAAGGCATGATGAATAATATAAAGTATAAATATATTCAAAATAATCAACAAATCTAATAACAGAAGAAGAAAACAAAACTTTCAATCATTATATTCAACTATTCAAGCTCTCTCTCTCTCTCCTAGCTTTTTGATTATGGTCACAATCGACCAGTGGCAAGCTCCAAAAGAATCTAGATCCTAATTACAACGTATTGATCATCGATATGCTTTAGTAATCATCTCATTAGAGGTCTAAAAGGAACTAGCTCTAAAATCATTTAGAAAATAAGCCTGCAATAGTATGTATCAATGATCGTCCTGTTGGTATGGCCTAAAAAGAAATTAGCCTTACAACCCATGCATCGGTGATCATCCCACTGGAGGCTCAAAAGAAGACTAGATCTTAAACTATATGATCACATCAAGTTAGAGAGGATACATCACAATCAATAAATTTAATAATATTTCAAAACAATAAAAGAGGGTAGTCATGCTCACGAAATTTTATTTCATATTTAATCCAGTTGTTCAAAGTCTATTTATACGGAGCAAAATATACATAAATATTATTCATTATTGAGCTCCAATAATTAAATCAAGTTATCCAACGTGTGTATATATATCTATCTTAACTCGCAAGACAAAATTATCTCCATGGTGCTATGCATGAATTAGATAATTACAATCAAAGATTCGTACATCTAAGGCACATAAATTATTTAAGACTCTAGCATCCGAAGGGTCCTCAGATTTGTGAGGCCCACTCGAGATTAATTATATAAGAAAAGGTCTACATCAAGGATATGACTTTTGATCCATTTGATCGGTAGCCAGGATTCTGATGCACATCCTAGATCTAACCATGTCCTCCTAAGATCATTTATTCCTAATCTAGATATCGTGGAAGGAGTTGTAATCGGGTGAAATTAGTCCCTAGAACATGATATGCATTATAGATCTAGTGCTTCGTGCTCGTTTTGATCTATAAGATTGTTAATTTGGTTAGAGAGAAAAAGAGAAAGATAAGATGGTGATCGGTCCTATACGAATCACCCGAGTACGTAGAAATCTATGAGAGAAATAAGGAGAAAGAGAGAGGGTAGGTGAGGCATCCACAAAGAGAGAAAAATGAAGGGAAAAGAATAGAGGATAGAAGAAATAATTAGGATGGTGCATCTTTGTAGCGACATGGCCATGGTCTCTTTGAGTAGTGGTGCTCTGATTGCATATATAGAGAAAGATGAGGAAAAGAAAATGAGAACATAGTGCACTTAGTGGTCTTGGTGGCGATCTTTTTAGCAAAAGAAACAATGGAAAGGTGAGGAAAAATTTATCAAAGGGTGATGGAAATAGCAAAGCTTGACTACAGGTGGTAGCTTCTGTGGGATTGTAGTGATAAATCTTGAAATCAAGGGAGAATTAATAGAGGAAGAACGGGTTTCGATGTTAACAAGATAGAGGCACTCGAGCAGAGATGATGAGAAGAGAAAGAAGGTGAAGAGGGAGATGATTTGATGGAGCAACAATAGAGAAAGACAATATAAAAGGTGCGGGGCATCATTTTCGTCCACTCATAGAGGATAAGAATATAGGAGAAGGGTATAATCCACCCTGATTCCAGCGAACAAGAAAAGATGGAATATTTCATTTTCCTATTGGCCGAGTAAAAGTTAAAATGAGATAAGCAAGCCTTGGAACAAATTTTGCTTTTTTTTTTCTTTTTTTTGAATGGTGCTAAATCAAATTGGAAAGTAATTTATAGCTTTTGAACAAACTGTCGGCTAAATCTAGAATTTTGTCGTCATTAGATCTCTATTTATTGGCTACCAAGAATGGGAGATTGGATTTCAGTCAGTTTATTAAGATAATTGAGCTTCCAATCTCTCTTTATTGGCTACCGATTAAATGTTTGGTGAAGAAAAGATTGGAAACGGAGGAGGAAAGTCAACCCTTGCTTTGGGTGGGACCAAATCTCCTAGCTTGGATGGCTTGATATTGGCCTTTTATCAATAGTTATGGAAGCAACTTTGTCTTTCTTCTTGTGGAGTCCCACGAGGATTCATTCCTGGCTTCGTTCCAGAAAAAAAATGGACTGCTTGGGCCTAAGGACTTTAGGCTGGCATGTTTCTTTACAAGATTATGGCAAACCTTCTAGCAACTAGATTTGCCGAATCCATCCATGACTGCTGATTAGCACTGATGAAGGGAAGGAGAGATTCGATCCATGAAAAAGAAAAGGAGGACAGAAGAATTTATTAATGGTAAAAAAATTCATATATTCTAATTATTTCACAAGAAGAAAGGAAGAAACATTCCGTTGAATTTCAATATTCAGTTTCCACGGTAAGATATATAGAACTGACCTTACATTTGGAATTGCACAAAAGAATTTTTTTATCACAAAAAATCTACAAATAATTTTGAAAAAATATCCAAGCTTATTTGCCAAGAGATTTTTTTTTTTTAAATGAATATATATTTACATGGAAAAGGAGGGAAAAAGCGAGAACACAATGGGACGACGACGACAATTTACTGTTTGTCCGGGAGGAGCATGCAGATCTTTCAGTCCCCATCATGCATGCAGAAACATATGATTTCCAAACAGCTTACCGGTATGGTATGGGGAAAAAATTAAATGCAACCTTGACTTTATCACAGGTCCTCGAGTAGAGCTGGTGGGTGCTGTAGACTGAAAAAGGAGAAGCGCCTCTTGCGTGACCGAAGCAAATGATGCTTGAGAAAGTCACCACCATTCCGGTAACTAACGAGCATTAGATCGAGAGGCAGCTCAATGCATGCGGAGGTCCAAAATTAAATATTAAAATATTTTTTAAATTAAAATTTATATAAATTTTTTATTAAAATTTTATTTTATTTTTTTAATTTTTTAAGTTATAAAATTTTTTAATTCATAATTATATAACCAACTCTTTTAATCTTTTTGAGATGTTGTTGACCTTAAACAACATCTTATTAATTTTATTTTTCAAAAACTTCTTTCTATCGTAGAAATATTTACTAAAGTTATTAATATTATTATAAAAATAATATATATATTTAGAAAAGTATCGAGTCTTTTTATATGATTATGTCCATTGAACTATTATCTTCTGCTTGTACAATTTTTTTTAAAACTTTTAGTTCTGAAAAAAAATCTAAACTATCAATATCAGATAATTATTATATTTTAACGAACATTCAAGATTAGTACGATATTCTTTCAAATTATCATTATCTAATGACTTCAATTTTTTCCTGCTAAATAGAAAATCAAAAATATTTTCATAAATCTCAAATTGTTCAAATCTATTTTGGAAAGAAAAAATTGTTTGATCTATTATATATAAGAAATAATCAATTCTAAATGATTCTTTAAGAGATTTTATTGCTTCATTATCAATATTTTTATCAAATTATTTTTTTTCTATGAATGATACGTTTATCATGAAATTTATGTTCTATTTTCATTTCAAATGTAATTTTTTTTAGAAAAAATCATAGCACAAAATAAGCAAAAAGATCTTTTAGTTATTTCATAGCAACATCAATATGTATATCTTTTAATTATAAATTTTTGCTAACCGAATTAATAGCAAATAATATATCATACCAAATAGTCAAGCTCAACAAAAACTTAAAATTTTCAAGCTCATATATTGCTAAGCAATTAGCTTCACTTTTAGTTTTAGGATCTTCACTAACTTCTATAAATTTCAATAAAGCATCTTACATTTGTAGAGCTTGGAATCTCATTGCTTTAATACTTTCAATTTGACATTTTCAACATATTTGTGACAATGATTTAAAAGTTAGATCGAAAATATGACCTCATAAAATTTTTTATTATTTAGTAGAAGAAGAAATATGTTGTATCACTCTAAAAAATGATATAGCTTTAGTACAAAAATTAATCATGTTACAAAATACTAAATTTAGATTATGACAACCACATGGTATATAAAAGGATCTAAGATTTATATCTAAAAGTCTTTTCTGCACTCATTATTATTTAGCCCTCATATTGGATCCATTATCATATCCCTATCCTTTAAAATTATTAATATCAAGTCTAATATATTTTATTTCATCTACAATGGCATCCAAAAGATCTTTTCTAGTTGTATCATTTACCTTTAAGAATTAAAAAATATTCCATAATTTTGATTGGACTTGATGCAATATCCACACATTACAATATAAAGACATTTGCTCTTGATAACTTGCATCTGGAGTGCAATCAAGTACTATTAAAAGATATTTTGCTTTTATCATTTTTTTAATAATTTTATTTCTAATTTTACTTGCTAACAAATTAATTAATTTATTTTGTACATTATGTCTAAGGTAATGAGTATGAATTTTATTATCTTTTAGGTGTCGAATATATTCTTGCATCACTAGATTGAATTTTGCAATCATTTCAATTAGACTTAAAAAATTTTCATTATTTTCTTGATAGACCATTTTATTTTTCTCATGGAAAGTCAAATTATTTTACCAAGAGTTTTTACTATAGCAAGAATTCTTAATAATACTTTTTTTAATATTTTTTATCTCTATTTATTTATTTTTAAATATTTTTATTAATTATTTTATTTTTTAACAATCTTATTTCTAAATCAATTTACGAACTCATATTAATAATATGCTCATTACTTATCTCATGACTCTTAAGCTTAACACTAAGATTTCTTCAATCTCTAGTGCTAACATTAGCTAGTTTACTTGTACTAGAAGCAAAATTAATTAATAATTTGCAACAAAAATAAAATACTCTATCTGTTGCTGTCAGATCTTGATTCTCGTCGAAGAAGGTTGGAGTTGGACATCCTGGCGGTGAGACCTACAAATCAATAAAGAATTGATATTCTTGGACCATTCCCAATAGCCTCGGGATAGCGAAAGTTTTTATTGATTGTAGTAGACTACTTCATCAAATGGATAGAGGCAGAATCATTAGCTCATATCATAGAAGCCAAAGTAATAGATTTTGTTTGGAAAGTCATCATATGTAGATTTAGCCTCCCAAAAGTGTTGGTCACAGACAATGGTCACCAATTCACTAGAGAAAAGTTTGTCAAATTTTGTAAAGATCTACACATATCGCACCATCTCACTTTGGTAAGTCATCTTCAAGCAAATGGCCAGGAAGCTGAGGTGATGAATTGAACTTTGCTGCAGGATATAAAATCTTGACTTGACAGAGCAAAAGGTTCATGGGTAGATGAGCTTCATCATATATTGTGGATCTACCGATGTTGCCCAGCAAGACAATCCAAAAGGGGGGATGAATTGGATTTTTCAAAATTTAAACAAGTAATGTGGTATTTTCAAAAACTAGTAATGTATTGAAGTATGTTGTGGTTCTATGCTACCAAGTATGCAAAAGTACAAAAATATAATAGAAGTGATAAGATAAGACAATCATAAATACAAAAAAAATTATAGTGGTTTAGTGCTCCTTGCACCTACATTCACTCCCCAAGACCTACTTGAAAATTTCATTATAATCTCTCCAAGATTATAGTCAGATAGTTTTTCAAGACTTACTATCCAAAATCTAGTTGGTTTTACACCAGCACACCAACCATAACCAAACCCTAAGCCAGTTTTTGACTTATAATCCAATTTTCGGGCTTGGATAGGCCTTCTTCTTAGCTTCAAAATCCTATTGAAGCTAAGTTACAATGAGAGTAAGGATTATACAACAAAAATAAAAACAAAGCTTCTTTAATGAATAAGTAAGTTGATGAAGCTTGTGGAATCTTCTTTGAAGGAAGCTTTTAAATTGATTGAGCTTATCTTTTTGCTGAAAAAGATCTCTTGATTTGATGTTTCTTGGATTTGGGAGTTGAATGCTCTCTATTCAAGACTTTTTGGACTCTTTCACTTCACTCTTGATTTCTCTCAATGATTGAATGGTCATGTCACTTTCTCTAGATATTTTATAGCTTTTTTTCCATATTTGGTAGGCTGGAGAGGAGTTTTTGATTGTTAGAAGAGTGAAAATAGCCATTTGGGATAATTTTGCACAGTTCTGAAATTCTGCCGAAACTAGTAGTTGGAGCTTGAGTTGAAGCTCAAGTCAACTCGTTACTCTGCTCGAGCTTGAGTTGAGGCTCGGGTTGACTTATCTCTTTGTTCAAGTCCATTCTACACTTTGTCCAAAAAATTAAGTTTTCTATATTTTTCTGAGACCTCGACTCGAGGATCTTGAGCTGAAGCTCGAGTCGATTCATTACTCTGCTCAAGGCCTTGCCGCACTATGTTCTAAAAATCTCATTCTCTATATTTTTTTGCGACCTCGATTTGAGAAACTCGAGTTGACTCGATCCTCTGCTCGAGATCATGCCAGCTGAAACTCTTACATGCCAGTCTTCTTTTTCGCGCTGTTTCAGCTTGAGCTGAATAAGGGGTCGACTTGAGGCCTGTTTATGCTGAAAATTTCTACTTCGATCAATTGATTTTCTCTTTAAATTTGGTTTTGAGATATCTCTTTTAGGCTTTGTTTTAAGTATGATTTATGCCTCAACACCCTTCAATGTTTCCTCAATGATCCTTAAATGCACTTTATAGAGATTTTTTACTTGATACTCTACAATTCATCCTGAAACATGATCCCAACCAATTCATTAATCCAAACAAGATACTCAAATATTTTGTTCATCATCAAAATCAATCCTTGGGATTAACAACTAAACCATCCAAATAATTTTTACCAGAGAAACTCCATTCAGCTTAGCATTTGGGACTGAAGCTGTGATACCTATCGAGATTGGACTACCTTCAGCAAGGGTAAATAATTTCAATGATCAAAGAAATTTAAAAGATCTTCGAGCTAAACTCAACTTATTGGAAGAAGCTCAAGAAAAAGTTTGGATTAGAATGATGGTATATCAACATAGGGTGGCGTGGTATTACAATTCTAGAGTTAGGAAAAAACACTTCAGAGTCAGGGATTTAGTACTATGTCGAGCAAAGATCTCCCAACCAACCAAGTAGGACAAGTTGACACCAAAGTAGGAAGGCTCTTATGAAGTGGAAGAAGTTGTCGGACCTAAAACAAACCCATTGAAACTACTAGACAGGACCTCATTACCTCGACCATGGAATTCCAAAAATTTGAGGAAGTATTATCAGTGATTTTGCCCAAATATACATAAAGTTCTCCTAGTTCTTTTCAAATAACAATTTGTGCTTAAGCTAATTTCTAGATGTTTATGATCCTAATCTCAATTATTCAATAGAGCCAAATGCAATTTGTTGATGTGCCCTCATTTTCAAATGAGAAAGCACTAAAGGCCTAAGCAATATACCCTTGTTTTCAAACGAGAAAATACCAAATATAATCTACCAACGTGCCCTCATTTTCAAACGAAAAAGCACCAAAGGTCAAAAGCAACGTGCCTTTATTTTTAAACAAGAAAGCATCAAATACAATCTACCAATGTACCCTCATTTTCAAACAAGAAAGCATAAAAGGTCAAAAGCAACGTGCCCTCATTTTCAAATGACAAAGCACCAAATGCAATTTGCCAACATGCCATTATTTTCAAACAAGAAAGTACCAAAGGCCAAAAGCATCGTGCCCTCATGTTTAAATAAGAAAGTATCAAATAAAATCTACTGACATGCCCTCATTTTCAAATGAAAAAATACCAAATACAATCTACCAAAGTGCCCTCTTTGTTCATGCATTCATCGTGGAAGTCTCTTATGGTATTAACAAAGGTAGCCACGTAATGGCATGTCTGAATCTAAGAATATAAAATAAAAATAAATAAATAAATAAAAATAAGGTAGGGGTGAAGAAAGAAGCCTCAATGACCAAAAAGAAGAGGATGAAGCTACTCGGACAATAGCAGTAATAGCTTTTTTTTGCTACTTATGGAATTTTACTGCTCTAATTTTATCCAAGTCATCGTCTATAAGCAAACCCTTGAGCAAGTCATGAGCAACTTGTGGATCATTAAAGAAAATCCATGGCAACGGTGAGGAGGAGTCGAATTTATCACCGAAAGGTTTGGTAAGCAATAACTTGGCTTTACCGGCCTTAGTTGCGCCCCATTGACTCACAGCAACCCAGGAGGGGGGAGGGGGGGAAGAGATGTAGGCTTTGTTGGCTTAGCAGGAATCGGAGAAGCAAGAACAACATTGATTAGAGCTCAAGAAGTTTTGGAAGGCGACCCCGATGTAGCCTCGATAGTCATTTACTTTTTCTGTGATCCAGAAGTAGCCGAACCCTTTCGCTTCTTAGCCAATTTTCTTCTCAACTTCTCGAGATCTTCAGGCCTCATCTCTGCATCGAAATGGAATAAGTCAAAAATTAGAATCAGAGAGAAAATATCAGGAACAACTGATACTATGATACCTTTAGGGTCAACTGGGCTCAGACCAACATCAAACAAGGTCTTCTTAGACAAGAGTTGCTTCAATGTAGGAATTTTGTGTTCCCACAAGATTTGGAAGCATTCCATGTCCTCCCTACCTAAGATGGAAACCTCCTTCATAATGGAATCTCTCAGCCAATCCCATATCAGTATCTTCTAGCCTTCAATAGCCAGATCGAAAAGAAACATAAATCACTCCTATCCATGAACCAAGGAAGCACCTTTTATCAGAGGGGGAATATCCCTCTAAGGAGAAACATACCACCAATTCTTAGATCTAGGATGATTCTTAACAGTAAAGATCGGACAAGAAAAATGGTTGGATCAACTTCAACTAGGAAACAAGCAGTCAAAAAACCAATGATAAATCGAAAGGAGTTAGGGTCAAGGGAACATAAGAAAATGTTCATAAAATGAAAGAGGTCTATAAGAAATGGATGAAGGGGAAGTCTAAGTCCAGCCAGAAAAGATTCCTCATAAAGCCCAATCTGGCTTCGGGATGGATTGCAAATTCTATCATTTGGCCCCAGTAACTCAAGCCCAAAATCAGAGAAAATTCCAAATTGAGCTTGGATTCAACTCAAATCGTCCGAACCTAAGGAAGATTTAAAGATGTCGGGTGCAAAAATCAGATCGACCTCATGCTTGATGCCTAACTCTACCAAATTCTCCCCTGAAGATGAGGGAGAATCTGTAGACTAGTCCTCGGTAGAACTCCTAGAGTCCACTATGAGGAAGCTAAAATAGATCAAAAAGGCAAAACAAAAAAGAAAAGAAAAGTGGAAGAAAAATAGAAATGGAAGATGAACAACACAGAAAATGAATGAAGTTAGGAGACCAACCTATGACCATGACAGATAGGGAAGGAAAGCTAAGACACTGGAGAAGCTTAATGATGATCGAGGAAAAGAAAGAAGGCCTCGACGATGATTGGATGACATGAAGGCATAGAGAGAAGATGATCGGCGAGAACCCTCAATGGATTGGAAGAAGAAGGAAGGAGAAATAGCAAGAAGGAATAAGGTTTAAATAAAAAAGGCAACAATATTTATAGTTGGAGAAATGAATACGGCTAGATACCAAATATCTCTCAACCATTAATACCCAGCCACATGGTGATTTTTTGTTAGCTCGAACATCTCCATCAGCTGCTTCATTTCAAAAACCATGCTTAAGATAGTCTACCCTCTTTTGAAATCGGAGCCCCTTATGATTACCTTTCATGTGACTTTTCATTTCTAACAAAGCCCTCAAATGAACCACACAGAATAAAAAATATGTATATACATATACTACTGAAGGTCTTTGGCATCTTAGACTTGATCTACTCTCTTTATCCAAGCTAGCTTAGGCTCGAACTCGAGAGTAGGGAGGCTAGTGCTGGGGATAAATCAGTCTCTACCAAAGACCTTGAGGTTAAGAAGCAATAATAAGGGATTTAATGGCCATTTCAGTACAGTCCAAATTGTTGTTGGACTCATCTGACCCATCTTCGGCTTGCTTAATCCATAATAGCTCAATCAAATTACCGCATACTAGCATATCTGTCTCGATCGATCCATCGTCGGTACTTTTCGATCCCTCCAACGTATCAACCTACTTCACTGCTTGATGATATGATGTCACCAACCCCACTTCAAAATTGGTTGACTTATCATCGACTCCTATCATCCAGAATAGGGCTCCGAATCATCGTTTAATAGTCGATGGTTCTCACTGATCAACCATTGGTTCAAGCCGCTCCATCATCAGTTATACATCCCCACTACAAGTGGATGGCACTTCAACTATTTATATTAGGGATGATCTCCATCCTTCACCAAGTCCCCACCAGATTTTGAGTCATTTTTGACTAATTACTCATCACAAGCTAATTCCCTATTCTAGTTCATCATTGATCTTCAGCATATACCGACCCTACCTCGGTTTATTGTCCAAATCGGTAGTTTTGGTTGATTCAAATCCTTCTTTCAAATGACAACTATCCCTAGCTAGTAATGATTCAGATAAGGCAATCATGATTGTCCAATCATAAAAATATCGACCACCAACATAGCACGTTGCACCTAATCCGATCGAAACCGCCCGATAATTTCTCTCCACAAATGGCTCCAAGCCTTTTCTATAAATAGAGACCTTAACAGGACCCTCAGGTATGATATTTTTATGATTTATATGCTCTATTTCTGTTGCTGAGACTTTTATTTAAGGATCGGAGGGTCCTCACTAGAGCCACCTCTGGTCAGAACTTGATTGCAGGTCTCATCGCCAAGACGACGGCCACTACTAACTCCAACCTTTTTCGATAAGAGTCAAGATCTGATAGCAACACTATCCAAGTTTTTTTAATAAACTAGCCATCTTCTTTCATGCTTCTCCCCGTTTGCTAACTTTTGAATATACTATATAGTAGAAAAATATCTCGAGAATTCATCTTTAAAAAAATCTATATCATTAACTCTAATCGGATATTTTCTCCTAATAAATCTCTCAAATTTATATCAATATTTGTCGATTGACTTAGATAATAAATATTTTTAGAAATGCAATTATTTAAATTAACATGTTGGTTTTCTTCATCATGAGTTTGAGGATCATTTTGAATCTTTTTATTGAC
Source organism: Cocos nucifera (assembly GCA_006176705.1). Classification (NCBI taxonomy): domain Eukaryota; kingdom Viridiplantae; phylum Streptophyta; class Magnoliopsida; order Arecales; family Arecaceae; genus Cocos; species Cocos nucifera. The sequence continues at coordinate 94,314 of QRFJ01004463.1, forward strand.
TTCTTCTTATTCTATTATTTCATTATCATCTAACTCTAAAAGATTATTAACTTGTTCATTTAAGAAACATTCACCAATATTTTTTGATTTATTATTTTTATTACTTGTAAAAAATTATCAAGAATTTCTTTTTGAAATTGCATTAAACTTTCAATTCTTCTTTTTTTTTTTTGAAGCTTTGAATAACTAGATTCATATTTTCGAGTTGACATATTTAAATTCTTATTATGAATTACTAAAAAATTTAGCTATTATAATTATCTTATATTTTTTAATTGGCTAATGCAAGATCAATAATCAAAATTTTTAATTCAATGAATCAACTATTAAATAAAATAGAGATAATATAATAATATAATATAAATGTTAAATTAAATAAAAAATCTATAAAGATTAGAATAATAGTACCTAATTGTTGAATGCTGATTGCCAATAAGATGAATAATCAACTAATTATCTTATACAGGAGTGCAAAAACCAGAAATATGAGTTAGAGTCTTAGGAAGTGCTACTAAGGAGAAGAGTAAAGAGAATAAGAAACAAAGAGCTAAGAAATGGATATTATAAATTAAAATAAAGATTTGTTTTTATAAACAAAATATAACCATTAAAAGCATATATTTGTTGACTAATTGGGAATTAATACAAAAATTAGAGAAGTGAGAGAATATTTCGGCAGGAAGTATTGTCCACGGTTATGGCATTGTCTTGGAAAGGCACCTTTATTCTAGTAAAACAAATCACGACAATATCTTTCTTTCTTACGCAACTCAGAACGGACAAATGGCTTGAAAAAAAATTCATGGTGGAGCCTATGTGGAGACTTAGCCCTTCCTTGCCATTGGGCTAGAAGCCTAGAACCCTGCTGCCTACCGGAGATGCTCCATCGCCCCTTGAGGCCTCCACTGCCACTAGGGAGAGAGGGGTGTCTGCATCCTCTCTATTGATGGCACCACTGCTTGCGCCTCTGACAGCTTCCTCAATGTTGTCCTTGCCTACTTTGAGGCCTTCCTTCAGATAGATCGGTGGAGGACCTAGGGACTTAAAGGCTAAAGCAAGCGAGGGCCTAAAGCAAGGGCTTTGGTGGCCTTACTCTTCAATCAGCCCTAATTAGAGCAACATGCCATGTTGACTTTTGGAAATTCCAATTTGTCCAATCCATGCAAAGCCCTTGAAAGGTTCCATGATTTGGTAACAACCCGAGTAAATTCCAAATTGCTCTAATGATTGACATGAAGAAAGTACATTTTGAGAACAAGTGGTCCACAATCTCAGTCGAGCTTTGACACCAAATGCAACATCTTAGGTTCTTTCCAAGTTTCCTTTTAATAACAAAGCGAGTGTGAATTTTGTTTTTCTAACAAAGCCAAAGGAAATACTTCACCTTTAAAGGTCCGTTTGGTTGGGATATATCAGATTATGGGATAATCTGATAATTCATGAAAATTATTTATCTAGAAAAATAGTTGCTGAAGAAAATAACTTTTACTATGTTTGGTTGATGGAAAAATTATTCCAGAAAATGACATCGAAAAAAGATTTTTACATTTGATTGGAGATAATCCTATATAAAAATATAGCAAAATTTATAAATATATCCTTTAATATAAAATAATTTTTTAATACTAAAATAGTATTGTCATATTCAATTAGTTTTTATATGATGATTATAATTACATAACCCTTTGCATAATTCCATCTTCATCTTAATTTTTTTATAAAAACTTTTTATTGAGTAAAATTTGAAGGACATTAGAATAAAGTTAATGATTATATATATAATTTTATTGAGAAAATTTTTATCAAATATGGATTATCATCACTCAAAAATTTACCAAATACCAATCCTCCATGGTATTTATTTTATCTTCTCTCTCCAAAAAATAAGCATGAGACCCACCAATTTTCTTTTACTATCTCTCGATCTTTCACTTTTTATACCAAATATGATAATCTGATATGAGAATCATTTTTCCATATCATATTATCCCCAACTAAATGGCCCCTTAGAGAAACTTTAATACTCCAAAGGGAGGATGCAAATGTACATCTCACATCTCTTGAGTTTAGGAACTTGTACATCAAAGCAGTAGCGAAGTTTCCTTTATTACCTTTCCTCCGTTCAATAGTAGTGTCCTCCCGTTAAGGCTAACATGAGCAAGTAAGGATCTTAAAAATTTAGCTATTGCAAAGCTCACCCGAAAATGGTTGGTCAATTTGAATGTCCAAGACAATGTACACCAATTGAAAATCTCAGCCATGGATCCATTTTTCTTCGAACTTCGAGCATAGAGAAGAGGGCAAATGTTTTTCAAGGGGGCATCGCGTAACCAGCTATCTTTCTAAAACAAAATATTTTTTCCATTTCCAATCTTGAAAAGAACTATATTCCAACCAGCCGGCAAGGAATTCATGACTTTTTTTTCTGAAAATTGAGCACCACCAGGGAGATTTCCACCAACTCAATAGTTTCATGCAAATTTGATTTGCTTCCTCCATGCCCCGGGATCATTTTTTATGTATCTCCAACCCTATTTTGCCAAAAGTGCAATGCTTAGCAGGTCAATGTCTTTGATGCCTAAACCTCCTTCTTTTGAAGACAAGTGCTTTCCAATTTATTTTGTTAAAGAGCCTGTTCTAAGAAATTCATGGATCAATTGGATATTTCAAAGCAAAACTCATTAATTAAATTATTTAACAATAATTTTATTGGAGTTTTCATTTTGATAAATCTCATTTTTGATGAATTTGGAAGTTAACTATGAAAAGCCTGGTTATTAGTGACAGCTTAATGCCATCGCTAATAATCAAATCCTCATCACTAATACTATTAATGATGGAAGTATTAGCAACGGACTTTAGCCATAAAAAGTTCATTGAAAATAAAGTCATCGCTAATTATCATTATTAGTGACGCAAGAATCTAATCGCTAATATAAATAATTAGCATTGATATTAGCGACAACAAAGCCATCACTAACATTTTTTTATTTTAATATTTTTTTAATTAAAACTATTAGCGATAGCAATGTCGATATTAATGCCATCGATAATAGTCTATACTAACGTATACTAGCATCACTAATGCCATCGCAATATTATTTTATTTTTTTTAAAAAAATTATAATTAAAATTTTAAAATCTATTTTAATCATAGTAACAAATAATTATATTTTTTAAATTTATTATAAATAAAATAATAATTATTTACTATAATCATAAATATAAAATTAATTATATTATATTAAAAATATAAATTATATAATTTTTAAAATTTATACTGCTTTACAAGTATTAAAAATACATGCATATAAAAAAAAATCATGTGAGATCCTCCTCATCATTCTCATCATCCTCCTCCTGTACGTCCTCTCTAATAGCTAGGAGATGAGAGCTGGATGTCCTAGCATCTTGTAAGAAAAAAATAAAATATTATTAATAAATTTTGATGCAAAAGCGTATATATTGATATGGAGGCATATATTTTGATATACTACTCTGATTCTTGAATAGATTATTTTTATATGTTCCATTCGATGATACAGAGCTATAGATACCCTCAGTCCTTTAATTGGATGGTTAGATTGAAATTTTATCTCCTAGGTCCTCTTTCTAGACTCAAGTCTAAATATATGAAGCTTCTAAATATAAAAATTTAAAATAAATAAATAAAATTATTATTAAACTTATATATGTGACAACGGGCCTAGCTGATCGCGTAGATGTGGATCTTGAAAAATCTTAACAATCATATTGGGGACAATGTCTTGGAATTAAGTTTGTTGGCTCCAAAGTCTCTGCACAACTTTCTCCATATATGCATCACCCCATGTCTAGGTCGTCGAGGTCTAAGAGAAGGACGTCGAAGAGTATCGAGGTATTGGAGGGTCGAAGCTATAGCAAAATCCTATAACCCGACTTCTACTCATCCTTTTGGTGGCCCTGAGCCATCCCTCGAGGTCCAAGAGGGGCTAAGAGGATGGGTCCTCACCATGCTATGATATGAGATATCCATCTAATCCATCTATACAGTTTTGAAATTCATTAGTCCATACATATTAGTATATATAAAAATTTAATAAATAATATTTTAAGTTGTTACCATGATCTGTCAAGATCTAGGATCTAAGTAATCACCAGTCCTAGACTGGTGTATGGCCTTCCATATCTGCAGCTGCCTTGATGCACGATTCAGCTACCATATTTATAATAAATAAATAATAAAATTAAATAGATTAAAATATATATTTGATTAATTTAATATAAAATTAATTTAAGTATAGAATTTTTACTAATCTATCGACCACAATATGTGTGTCAATAGAGCTATTTGTGTGCTTGATCGGATCCTATTGGACGGTTTGATTCTGTCACACCCTTTGCCGCCTACTAGGGTATTCCTCAATACTCCACTAGTAATAGAGGGCCTCCCATATATCCACCTACATCTAGTGATCTATGTAAGACTTTCAGTATGATGGTAACTCTGAACTAAAGTGCTTTATGGTAGATTGCCTAAAACTGTACATCCCATCCTGGAACCTACATATGGCCATCTTCTTAAAGGTCCGACGGCTAGCCTCTTCATCCTGAGATGTCTCAAATCGGTTGTACTCCTGCAAGTATAAAAAAGCATGTATTAATAAATAGAATATAAATCTATAGAGAATTTAAAAATTAAATACTTTTAACTTATCAGGAATATCTTTCAGGTTGCATAATGAGCCCCCGACAGCCAATTGGAGAACTTGTTCACCGACCTCGGCATCAATCATCAGATGATCTTGGTAACCATACGAGGCATCCTAGGCTCTTTAAATGTGTGTAAAATTAATTTTGAACAATAAATATTAGACTCTAAAATGACTAATTTTTAAATATATTCAATAAAGATATAGTACTTATGAGTAGCTCTGAATATGGACAAGCTTTCTATCCTCTGGCTGAGTTGGAGGTGCCACAAGCCAAGTGGATCCTCTCCCATGCTGCTGACTCTAAAAGTTGGATGCTGCTTCATATAATTATGGGGTCACTAGTGATCCCACATTGTTCGAACCTGATGGTATCAAGACATCATAAAGAATGTTATATTAGATAATAAAGGATAAAATAATATAAAAAAGAATATCTAAAGTATTAGAATTTATCGCATGGTATGTGTGGTGCAGAACCATGCAAGCTGGCTGCATGAGAGCCCTCTCCTCGAGAGCTCTCTTTTCTACTGTGATGGCTCCAATCTCTGTAAGATATGATTTATAATCTCTAAAAATAAAAATGAATAAATTTATAATTATGGATAGCAATGCAAGATTTGAAATGATGCAAGACAAGTATTTAAAATAATTTAAGGCAATGTAAGAAATAAAATGATACCAGAAGATCGCGATGATTCTGAGTTTGTAAGGGAAATTCCTTAAGACCAAGATCGAGAGAATGAGAGGAGCCAGAGGTGGCATTCCAGGTGTGAGATATAAGAGCTTGGATAACTAGGTGGAGGCCATCGCTGAGAGGTGCTTGGACTTGGAAGAGAAGTCTAAGAAAGGAGAGGTGGGGCTTTGAAGAAGAGTCTCTAAGATAGAGCAGAAGCTTCATGAGGAGAGGCACATGAGTTCATCACAAGCGAGAAGCACTACTCATTGGCCTCTTCAGATATTTGGTTTCCTTTGGATTCTCCATCTAATTCTTCCTCTTCTTCCACTTCTTCACCTTCTTCCTCTTCTTTCCTTCTTGGATAGGATTACTCTTTAAAACAACTTTAGAATGATCTACTTCCTCATGTTGGCCATCACATAGGAAAAAATCTGGAGCATCCAATTCTATATCTATGAAAGATTGATGAACTTTAAATGTTTTATCCTCCTGAAAGCATTCTAGTACATGGGGCTCTTTTTCTTCTTCTTCTAGCTCGTAATGAACACCTTGAGACTTAACCTTACATACAATCCACCAATCTTTTCTTTCTCTCTCCCTTGATGGAAAAGGAGTATAATATACTTGAACAGCTTGTTGAGCTAGCATAAAGGGGTCATTGACATATGCTTTTAATCCATGTTTGATTTCAATAAGTTCGTATCGTGGATCAACTTTCATATAATTATCGGTATCAAACCATCAGTACTTAAATAGAATGACACTATTATCTCCAAGGTAGGTCAACTTGATCACTTAAAAAGAAATTTTAAAAATAGATGATTGAGTAGAAAAAAAGAACAAAAAGCAGAGTAAAGTAAGAGCAAAAAGAGACTCAGAAGATGTAATATCTATTCTAATTAAGGTAGCAAATGGGTTGGGTTGACCTGTGACCTAACCTGATCTGATCTGTATAGACCTGATTTGAACTATTTTAAAGGACCCATGGATTCGGGTTGGATTCTAAAATTGAACTCATTCCATTTTCTTGGATCGGATCTAGATTTACTGAATTTTGACTTGATCCGATCTGATCCATGTAGATCTTTGGATTGATTTAGATCTTAAAATAAATAATTCGATCCAACTTGGCTCGACCCGAACCCTTACCTCATCTCTCTTTGTTTTTATGTTATATGAATGTTAATTTTGATCGAGGATACTTTAATGGATCAAACCCAAGCTGACCTAGATTCAAACTCGAATTGAACCCATATTTCATGAATTAGAGCTAGGTTATGCATGGACCCGATTCGACCTGAATGATCCATTGGGTCAAAAAATTTGATCATGGATTTAATCCAACCTGATCTGATTCAATCTTCTATTGGACTGGATTTGACTTAGATCCGATCAAGAAATCAAATCAGATCGGGATCACTCATTACCTGATCCGATCCGACCCATTTGCACCCTTAGTTCTAATAAGGCTCACTAACTAAAAATCAACCATTCAAAATCTTCATCATAGTTAAATAAATTATCTAATTAATTAATTAAATTATTAATTAATTAATTAAAATTAATTAATATATTAAAATAAAAAGAACTTTTAGCACCATCTTTGGTGCCATTACTAATACTTACCAAAATAATAGGTCCGTAGGTGCAGGAACAGCGGTGTGGGGATGGGGATGGTGATCCAATATAGGGATGATGATCCAACATGGGGACAGTGGATCCGATAAGGAGTGAATCGGGAGAGGGGGAGACGTGGATCCAGCATAGACTCTGATGGTGTAAGGACTCCAATGGCATGGGGATGGTGAAGGGCGAAGCAGTGGTATGGCATGAGAGAACCAGGAGAGGGGGAGAGGAGGGGGTTGGTTGATTATCGAGGGGGAGGGAACAAAAGGGAGAACAAGGGTGGGGGGAGGGTTGGTTTGGTCGATTGTCGGTGGGGGCATAATCGAGGGAGAGGGGAAGGGGGCAGCACGAGCACAGGGTTGTGGGGGGTTGCGGGCATGAGTGCTAGGGGAGAGGAGAGGGAAGACCGTCAGGGAGAGGGGGAAAGGAGGGTGAGATTGTGGGAGAGGGGAGGAAGGTGGCACGAGCACGGGGGTGAGGTGGTGCGGGCACAAGTACTGGAGGGGGGGCACAATACTGGAGGGGGAGGGGGGGAAGACCGATGGAAGAGTGGGGTAGGGGTGGGGGGATAGGATTTTAGTAAAAAAATCTAGAGGAAGAATCGATCATGAAAATTAAGATGTTATTAGCGACAACTTTAGCGATGGCTATACCCCATTGCTAATACTATTTCTTCTTTAAAAAAATAAAAAAAATTATTATTAGCAACGATTATATGACATTGCTAATAATCTTTTTGGTCAAATTAAACAAAATTAAAATTATTAGTTATTAGTGATGCTTTGTATCATCACTAATAATAACCATCGTTAATACCATTTATTAGCTACGACTTCTGCCATTACTAATATATTTTTTTCATTGCTAATAAGCTTAAAAAATTTTATTAGTTATTAGCAATGCATATAAGAGTCGCTAAAAATTAAAAAAACTATCACTATTTTTTTATTTTTTTATTTTTTTTTTTGTGATGGCTTATCTTTTGGTCACCATTGGTTGTCAGTAAAAATGGTGATTGCCGATAGCATGTTTGCCATCGCTAAAGGTCTGCTTTTTGTAGTGACATTCTTGATGGGGTTGTTGGAAGTTGGAGGTTTTTCTAAGCTAGGATCTCTTGGATCAACTCCATGCTCGCTTCTTCCTCAACTGCTGTTTTGCTCAACAATAATGTAGGCTAGTGGATAAAATGTAGAAGAGGTCTAAGATAAGGAAATATGTTATTATCAGGTTTGTTCATACATGTAAAAAGTTTGTCATTGAAAGTCTTAAAGCTAGCTCATGACAATGGTCTCAACAAGAGCTTAGGTCTTGATTTTCTTCATGAAAAAGTCAAGAACTTGTAATTTGCAGACAACACTTGTCTATTTGCTTCTTGCATTATTGACTATAAATGCTATTTTGATTACTTTGGAAAGTGTTGCAGGCTTGAAGATTGATTTTGTATAAAAGGCTTTTTGTTCAATATGAATATGAATGAGCAAGACAAAATGCAAGCAACTATCTGAATTGCCAAATTGGGGACTTCACCTATATGGGTTGACCACTCAGAAACATGAAGCTTTGTAGAAAGGATTGGCTTCCATTACTTGAAAACATGGAGAAAAGATTACTTTTATAGAAGGGGAGGTTTCTTTCATCTGGAGGTTGTCTAACTGTCTTGAATTATATTCTCTCCACTTTATGTAGCCAATACATGTCTACTTTCAGGCTTCCAAAATCATAGATAACTCAAATTGATGGCTGGAGATGAGGAAACTATATAAAGGAAAAGAGAATACGGGTTTTAACAGCTTTGTCAATCAGGCTCAAGTTTGTAAACATAGAAAAGAAGAAGGGTTAGGTGTTAAAAGTCTTGCAGGCATGAAACATATTTCTTTTAGCCAAATGGGCATGGAAGCATTTGCCAAAGGAGAGAATTGTATGTGGAAAAGGATCATTCATGCTACTTACTACTCGAGAAGGAATTTGGGAAGTAGAAGTGCAAAGTCACTTGTTCGCAGTCACTTCCTTGGAATAGAGTGTATAGCAATTTGGAAGCCTTTTGGATTTGCCTTTCACTCAAATTAGGTCATGGCAATGCTATATTCATTTTTGAGAACATGGTTGTTTAAATGGAACCCATTCTAATGCAATGTTTAAAAGCTAGATTGAATCAATGATTGAATTGTTTGGACTGTCAATTAGTCTAGCATTCGAACTAGATTATACAAAAAGCCTTTCCCCAAAATTGTATAAAGCTGTAATTGAACAGCCTACTTGTTCAAATTGCTCCATGTTTGAGCGAACTAGCCAATACTTGAGAATAATAAAAGAAATGAAATTAGGGATTCTCAGCTTGATCCTTCTCCTTGTGCTTAATTTGTTGCCTCACCTCTCTCATCCCTAACCCTCCTCTCCTGCTTCTTTGGTGCCAATGTGATTGGAGGAAGGCTGGTAGCCAGCTACCAACTATAATTCTGGTGTTCAAGTGAGGCCCTATCCCGTCTCTCTTCTTACTACTACAATAATTTTTGTTGTTTCCCTCTCTATCACGTCTCCCTCCCTTGCTAGGTCTTAGTGAGTGGCTTGAGAGAGGTGGCAAGATCCCATTCTTCTCCCTCTCTCACCTTCATTTCTTGATGGCTAGAGCTTGGTGGCAAGTGAGGACCGGTGAAGTGTAGCAAAATCAAAAGGGGCCAACAACTTCTACCTCTTACTTTTTCACACACACTCTCTCTCTCCCTCCACATTGCTAACATGATTGTTGGAGTTTAGTGGGAAGTTGGATAGGATTAGCAATGCAATGATGGAGCTAGAATGGTGTCGAAGTCCATGATGATAACTGGGTACTGTGACCTTCAAGAAACCTTTAGAGTAGGCTGAAACATGGATAAGGGTGTGCATGGTTTAATTTCGTTCAATTTGGGGTCAATTTTCAAATTTAATCGAATCAATTTGAATTGATTTTTTAAAATTGAAATTGAAACCAAACTGACCATATAGAAAAATTCGATTGTTTCCTCCACACCCTAGGATCATTTTATATGTATCTCCAACCCCATTTTGCCAAAAGTGCAATGTTTAGCTGGTCAATGTCTTTGATGCCTAAACCTCCTTCCTTCTTTTGAAAACAAGTGCTTTCCAATTTATTTTGTCAAAGAGTCTGTTACAAGAAATTCATGGGTCAATTGGATATTTTGAAGCCAAAAACTCATTAATTTAATCATTTAAATTATTTAACAATAACTTTATTAGAGTTTTCATTTTGATGAATCTCATTTTGAGGTATTTGGAAGTTTTTGATAGGGTTGTTGGAAGGCAGAGGTTTTCCTAAGTTAGGATCTCTTGGATCAACTCAATGCTTGCTTCTTCCTTAACTGTTGTTTTGCTCAACAATAATCTAGGCTAGTGGATAAAATGTAGAAGAGGTCTAAAACAAGGAAATGTGTTATCATCAGGTTTGTGCATCCATGTAAAAAGTTTGTCATTGAAAGTCTTAAAGCTAGCTCATGACAATGGTCTTAACAAGAGCTTAGGTCTTGATGTTCTTCATGGAAAAGTCAATAACTTGCAATTTGCTGACAACACTTGTCTATTTGCTTCTTGCATTGTTGACTATAAATGCTATTTTGGTTGGTTTGGATAATGTTGCTGGCTTGAAGGTTGATTTAAATAAAAGGCTTTTTATTCTGCATGAATATGAATGAGCAAGACAAAGTGCAATTGCAACCGTCTGAATTGCCAAATTGGGGACTTCACCTATATGGGCTGACCATTCAGAAACAAGAAGCTTTGTTGGAAGGATTGGCTTCCATTATTTGAATAGACTGAGAAAATATTACTTTTATGGAAGGGGAGGTTTCTTTTATTCGAAGGTTGTCTAACTATCATGAATTCTATTCTCTTTTCTTTATGTGGCCATTGCATGTCTACTTTTAGGCTTCCAAAATGATAGATAACTTATGTTGATGGCTGGAGATAAGGAAACTATGTAAAGGAAAAGAGAACACTAGTTTTAACAGCTTTGTCAATCAAGCTCAAGTTTGTAAACATAGAAAAGAAGAAGGGTTAGGTGTTAAAGTCTTGTGGACATGAAACACATTTCTTTTAGCCAAATGGGCATGGAAGCATTTGCTAAAGGAGAGAATTGTATGTGGGAAAGAATCATTCATGCTACTTACTACTCGAGAAGGAGTTTAGAAAGGAGAAGTACAAAGTCACTTGTTAGTAGTCTCTTCCTTGGAATGCAGTGTATAGCAACTTAGAAGCCTTTTGGGTTTGCCTTTCACTCAAATTAGGTCATGGCAAGGCTATATTCATTTATGTGAACATGGTTGGTTGAATGGCACCCGCTTTAAAGCAATGTTTACAAGCCAGATTGAATCGATGAGTGAATTATTTGGACTGTCAATTAGTCTAGCATTTGAACTGAATTATACAAAAAGTCCTTTTCCCCAAAATTGTGTAAAGCTGCAATTGAACAACCTACTCATTTGAATTGCTCCATGTTTGAGCAAACCAGCCAATACTTGAGAATAATAAAAGAAATGGAATTAGGGATTCTCAGCCTGAGCCTTCTCCTTGTGCTCGATTTGTTGTCTCACCTCTCTCATCCCTAACCCTCCTCTCCCACTTCTTTGGTGCCAATGTGATCGGAGGAAAGCTGGTAGCTAGCTACCAACTATAACTCTAGTGTTCAAGTAAGGCCCTATCCTGTCCCTCTTCTTACTACTACTATAATTTTTGTTGTTTTCCTCTCTGTCACATCTCCCTCCCTTGCTAGGTCTCAATGAGTGGCTGGAGAGAGGTGGCAAGATCCTATTCCCCTCCCTCTCTCACCATCCTTTCCTGATGGCTGGAGCTTGGTGGTAAGTGAGGACCAGTGCAGTGTAGCAAAATTGAAAGGGGCCAAAAGCTTCTGCCTCTTGCTTTCTCACACACATGCACTCTCTCTCTCCCTCCACATTGCTAACCTGATAGTTGGAGTTTGCTGGAAAGTTGGATAGGAGCAGCAAAGCAATGATGGAGCTTGAATGGTGTCAAAGGCCATGCTGATAATCGCAATATGCTGTGAACTTCAAGAAGCCTTTAGAGTAGGCTGAAACATGGATAGGGATGTGCATGGTTTAGTTTGGTTCGATTAGGGATCAATTTTTAAATTTAATCGAATTGGTTTGAATTGATTTTCTAAAATTGAAACCAGAACCAAAACCAAACCGACCATATAGAAAAATCAATTCAAACTAAGCCAAAAAATTAGTTTGGTTTGATTTGGTTTATTGAATTGTAGGCTATTAGACTTATGTCAAATAGATAGCTATGGGATGGGTTACATGTGTTGCTATTGATTTTAATTTTTTTCTAACCATGCAAAATGGGTAGCTTATGTGATAGGCTAATGAGCAGTTTATGAGATAGGATAAATAGGCTAAATATAGAAGTAATAAATCAGTAGGGCTATCTGTTCTATTTAAACCAGAATTTTCAAATTGAAATTGAAACAAAATCAATTTTTTATTTCTAAAATTTTCAAATGAAACTGAACCACATCTAAAAAAAATCAATCTAAATCGAACCGAAATTAGTGGTTCAGATCAGTTTTATGGTTTGATCGATTTTCTTGCATGCTCGTAAATATGGGACCACTATTGTTAGGTGTTGTTGGTGTAGAAAATGATGCTGATGCTGGAGTTCACTGGAGCTGGATAAGATAAGGCCATCAATGAGATTTGCAAGATGAAATCCAAATCGGAGGCAGGTGGCTCTGACAGAACCTCCCGATGGTCAAGTTAGTTTTTTGGCCAACAAGAATAGAGTACTCAGGAGAATGTAAGTGAAGATGAAAGCATAGAAAGAAAAATATATCTAGAGGATTCTTTATATAGGTGGAGCCTATAGCAGAATGAAAGTAACAGTCATAATAGAATGTTAGTGGGCTGCTTGGGCCATGTAGAGTTTATTACAGAGGGTGGGCTATCATTTATCACGATTTGTAGGCGGTTGAGTTCTATTTGATGAAGTTTGGATGACAAGCTAGAATCATCCATGCTTGGTAGTAGGTTATTAATATTAGGATGAAGAATTCGAGGTCAGACTGGCCGAACTTGAAGCTTGGCTTCTAAGCAGCGGAAGGCGGGCCTGCAGTCAGTTGGATTTTGCCAGTGCTACCTTTGATGGCTTTGAGAAGATCGGCCGCCTTTAAGGTCAGTCGAGAGCAGATATGAACATTCAGACTGGAGATCAAAGAGAGAGAGAGAGGATAGTGGGTTCTTTGTTGAGGACCATGGCTAGGGTCTCTTAGAGGAGTTCAGTTGAAAGTTGAGACAGGTGACCACCAAGACTCGTGGCTACTTGCTGGCTCTATTCTGGTTGCTCTTGGAAATTCAACTATTTTTAAGGCTGGCTGCCGTTCATAAGATGGAGTAAAAAAATTTGGCTAAAAAAAAATTCAGCTAAATGGAGCTCAATTGGAAAGAAGTTCGGCTGGCTGGAGTTCTTGATATAAGATTGGTGAAATATACTGTCATCCATAGTGAGAAAATTTGGCCGCCTTCGAGGATAGCCAGTAAACAAAGTCGGACTTGTGCTAAGATTTGATGCTTGATGTCTGCTAATACCAGGACTAGAGTTAGTTGATTAATAATTTTTCTTATTGTTCAAGTTCATCCGGATGAAGTTCATCATTTCTTTAGCTGATTCTATGGTCATCAAAAAAGGGCTGATGATTATAGTTGAGAAGGTCATCCGGCATACATGAATTGGAGGTCGACCTTTCTAAATTAGAATAGAACTGGAGAGAGGCTTGGATGAAGTTTGGATATAGTGGTCATGACTCTGGATGGAGCGACACCTAAGACTGGACATTCCACTAGACTTCGATGGGAGCTATTTTATTTTCAATACTTGTTCTCCTACTTTCGAGTTCAAAGTTCAAATGAAGGGAGTATGGAAAACTATGAGTGCCGAAATCCTTTTCTGGTTTTCTGCTTTCAGAAGATGAAAAGTTTTGACTTTTTTTGACTGGCGTCGAAGCTTCTTAATAGGTAAATGACCTAAAACGATCTCAATACTCGAAATTCTCCCTGGCATGGAGCTCCAAGTATGGCATCATGAATGCTTTGTCAACCATTGTCTGCAGGCATGATGAATGGGACATGTGGCAGGCAAGGAATGGGTAGAGAGGATGTGCAATCATAACCTCCTCTAATTTTTTTTGGCTATTTAAATATCCTCTTCTCGCTTGACTTCTTACTTTCACCTATGCCTCCCTCCTTCTCCTTCTATTCTTCATCTCTTTCGGGCATTCTATTCATCTTCTAACTCTTTCCTTGCATTTCTTTGCTTTTCTTCTATTTTTTGTCCTTTTAGTTTTTTCAGAGGAGTTTACCATTCTTCCAAGGTTTTTCAAAAAAATTGTATCCCTTTTCTTCTAATTTTTTGAGAAGTTTTTTATGTTTAGTTTGATCTAGATGTCTTTCGAAGTATTCTGGTCCACTGGTTCTAGGAGCCCGACCGGCCCAAACTCTCATGACCATATCTCTAGAGAAGAAGCCAACCTTAGGATAGCATCCAGTCTGATCTTCATACCTGAGATCATCTCTTACTCCTTGCACTCCGAAGATCTTTCCCTGATAAGGGTCTAATATGGGATCCCTTCGGAGTACGAACTAAAGCTTTCCGAGCTAAGTGATCGAGCTTGCGCTCCTTCCTTGGGTTGCTTTTATTTATACACCAAAGCTCTCTGTGCTGAACTTTGACTCCTAATTCCCGCTTTTGTTATAGCTCTCTTTTAATTTTTAAACATTTTATTTGCTTCCATCATCCCAAACTTGTTTAGGTTTGTCATAGGCTTTCTTTTTCTCTGCATCTTGGCTGAGGTCCATTCGACTATTTTTCTATTTTCAACTACTTTACTTTCAAACACCATCCCACCACTAAGGACTGATGGTACTTGTCCTCTCAGTTCGGTAAGAAGAGGTTACTTAAGAGCGCCCCTTCTTTCATTCACAATTGAAAGAAAAATTTTTTCTTTATTTTTTGCCTAGCCTTAGAAGTGGGACTTTCTAACTGGGGCCAGTTGAGAGATTCGATTTGTTGAGCTCTTAGGTTGGAGAGAGATGACCTCGACTCGATTAGCAAATTAAGAAATTATCAAGCTCCTCTACTATCCCAATTGCTAGATGATCAGACTCTATTTAACCTTAGTCTTAGCCCTTTTAACCCAGCAAGTATACATCTAAATCTTGTTAACTATTTTTTTTTACTTTTTCTTCTAACTTTAGCCTTTCACTATTGTAGAAATGAACCTGAAAGAGTTGAAGAGACTATCCCAAGAACTTTGGGCTCATAAAAGGAAGGGTGGAGCACCCAAAGAGACCTCCAAGAAGGCCAAGGTCGACGCTCCAAGCTCGATCGCACCCATCGAAGCTACTGCTATCGAGGTTTCGGTACCTTCATCGACTTCAAGCCCACTTGCCGAGGTCCAACCCCTAGCGGCTCCTGCTGAGAGGGAAAAGGGGGTGAAGAAGAGGGAGAAGAAGGCCATTGCCAAGAAAATTCGGTGCCAAGCCAATTCTAAAGGATCCAATGGAGACGACACTGACTCTTCCTTCGACGATCGGAAGGTCATCAAAATGTTGATTGATGCATGCACCCTACCAAAAGTCATGGATAGGATCATCCATGTCAACTTCAAATAGCGGATGTGGGATTCTCTTAGGACCTTTCTTGAGGTAACTATCCTGTCCTTCTCTTTTTTGACTTATCTATGTATTCTTCCATTAGCATGACTAACTTTATTTTCTATAGATGGATCACCAGTTGATCACTAACATCAAGGCGATCAACCTTTAGAAAGTTGAGGTGGCAAAGGTTCTCGAAGAGCATAAAATTGAGATCAACTGCCTATCGAAAGAAAAGTTTGCCAAGATCGAATGTCTTCAAGAGGTGGTCAGAAGTGTTGAATAGGCTTCGATAGAGGTGAAGGAGGAGTTGGCTCGAAAAGTAGAGAGATGGAAGAAGATAGAGGCTAAAGTTGTAGAGAAGGAAAGGCATATCTCAAAGACCAAAGAACAAGCTATCTTGGACTTCAAGGCCTATAAAGAGATGGAAGATGTAAAGATCGACTTCCTCAAGATAGCCTTCATCACCTTTTCTAGAGGAACGTTGCTAAAAAGTTTTCCAAGCTCGATCTCAGCTTTCTAGGAGGTGAGCCTTCTGACAATGAAGTTGGACCTTCGACTACTGCTGTCGATCTTTTGTTTGTCGAGCTTCCTGCTATGACTCCTGAGCCTGCTCAAGAACCCGAGACCATCGAAGCTGCACCGAGCTCATCCGCTGCTCCTCTTCAAGAAGTTGGAGGCTTTTGATAGTTAATACTTTTTTTTTCTATTTTCTCTATACTCAGAATATTTTGATTAATGAAAGTAATTTTTTTTCCTTTGCTATACCTTTGTGTTATGGTGTTTTTATGCATTAAATGCAGTCTCTAGTTGAAGCTCGACCTCTGCCTTAGGGTATCCCCTTGAAGGCCCATGTCAAAAGTCTGAGGAAAGAAGTTCATCAAACTAAAAGGAAATTAAAGAAGGTTGAAAATGAACTTCAGAAATCAAAGAAGAATTATGCCAAGACAGCTGTTGAAATTAATCACCTTCGCCAATCCTCCAAGCAGTTCTTCAAAGAATACACTACTAAGAAGAACCATCTAAATGAAGAGCTCGAGGAAACTAGAAAGCACACTAGCAAGAAATCTTGAACTTTGATGGCCAAGGTTTGTTCTCTTGAGGTCGAACTTCACGAAACGAGAGAACAAATCAACCAATTGGAGAGAGGTTCGGCTTGGGTTCAGAGTCAAGCAAAATTTGGCTGGGACTGGTCGAAGAAGTTTGTTGACCTTCAAAAGTAGCTGCATGATGCTGAAAGGGCATATAATTCTTATTGGATTGGTTGGTAAGATTAGATAGATGATTATAAAAAGAAGCTTAAGATGGCGAATGTTGAGGTGATGCAGCTCCAAAAGTAATTGGTGGACAAGGTCCAAGCTAGTACAAGAGGGGATCTAGAGAAGTCACCTCTCTGATGAGAACCCTTGGAGATCTTTCGAAGAATTATGAAAAGTGTAAGACCAGACTCTTTTAGCTCAAGATCCAGACAACTTATAATGATAGCATGGTGAAGGATGCTGAAGCCAAATTCACAATCCTAAGAAAGAGGCTAAGGGAAGTAGAAGATGACTTTCGAAGATCTCAAAAATTGCTTGGAGAAAGCTTTGCGGTAAGATGAGATCTTGAAGAAAAGATAAAAGATTTGAAGCACTTCCTCATGTTGGCTGAGGTCGGCAGTCCGAAGTCTGACTCTAAGTAGGACTTCGTTGTTTTGTTTGCCTCTTTTTTTTGTAATAGGTCTTGAAGACTTCTGTAATGAATGTTAATTTTAATGAAATAATACTTCTTTTAATTATCCTTATGCGCTCTATTTCAGTTTGATGCTTGTTGGTCTATTTGTTTTCTTATTATGCGTGATATTGACGTTGTCTTGAAACAATAATCTATGTTCTATGTCTTGTATATCTGTCCCCCTTATTTATGAACAAGGGTCTTTGGATTGGTTTTATAGTTAACCTCCTGTCTAAGAATCGGAGGTCTTCAATTCCTCATAAGGATCTTTATTTATGTCAGGATGAGGTCCTTCTTCTATTCCTGACATGGTTGATTTTTATCCTTATCAGGATGAGATCCTTCTCTTATTTCTAATAAGATTGTCGAGGCACAAAAGGACCATTGCAAGGGCCTCTCTTATTTTTCTTCTATCTTAAATAACCAGAGTCCTTCACCCTCACTGCAATGAGGTTAATCTTCTGTCTTAAATAACTAAAGACCTTCATCCTCGCTACGATGAGGTTAACCTCCTATCATAAATAATCAGAGGCCTTCACTCTGACTGCCTTAAATAACTAGAGGACTTCACCCTCGCTGTGATGAGGTTAACCTTCCATCTTAAATAACTAAAGGCCTTCATTTCGTTTGAGAATAAAGTTTGCTTATGTAATTTTCTGTCATCACATAGTTTTGCACCAAAGATAAGGATGTTAAAGTAAGAAAATTTTATTGAAATAAGATTATTGATAATACATTCATAAGTTTTTCAAGTTTTAAGATCGTGGGAGTGTAGCCCCTCCAAGTTTCTTCAAATAATAAGTTTCTGGGCAGATGATTTTCACGATCTTGTAAGGGCCTTCCCAGTTTGGGATGAGCTTTCTTTAATTTTGTAGTTGTAAAATTTTTATCTGTCGAAACATCAGATCTTTCACTCTGAATATTTTGCTCTTTACTCTAGAATTATAGTAGCAGACTATCTTTTGCTTGTAAGCTGCCATCTAGATTTGAACCTTCTCTCGCTTCTCCTCCAATAAGTTAAAATTTGCCCTGAGATCCTGCGAGTTATTCTATTCATTGAAGGCTTTGACTCATGCCAAAAAAAGTCCAAGTTTGACTGGAATTACTGCTTCTATTTCCAAAGCCAGAGCAAATAGAGTCTCTCCAGTTGATAATCTTTGAGTGATTCTATAAGCCTAGAGTATATGATAGAGTTCATCCACCCATATTCCTTTTGCTCTTTCAAGTCTTATTTTTATCCCTTCTAATATAGTCCTATTAGTTACTTCAGCTTCATTATTTGCTTGAGGGTGAGCCATAGACATAAAATGATGGGAGATATTTAGATCTTCATAAAACTCAGTAAATTTTGCCCCTACAAATTGATACTTATTATCTATGATTAAAGTCCGAAGTAGGCTGAACCTACAGACTATCGACTTTTAGATGAAGTCCTGCACTTTAGCTTCAATAATCTTTGCTAGGGGTTCGGCCTCAATCCATTTGGTAAAGTAGTCTACTATCACCAAAGAAATTCTTGCTGCCTAAATGCTATGGAAAAGGGCCCGAGTATATCCATTCCCCACTGTGCAAAAGACTATGGGGTACTTAAGGGTGTGAGCTGTGAGGCTGGCTATCTCTAGATGTTAGCATTTTTCTAGCATCGATCACATCTTTTCACATAGTCTGTAGCATCCTGTTGCATAGTCGGCTAATAATATCCTTACCGAAGTAGTTTGTAAGATAGAGATCTGGCTCCTAAATAATTTTCACATATTCCTTCATGGACTTCCTTCAATGCATAATCCACTTCAGAGGGTCAGAGATATTTAAGAAGTGGCAAGGAGTAAAATCTTTTATACAGCTTATTCTCATATAAAATATAATGAGAAGCCTGGTTTCTTAATTTTTGAGCTTCTTCAGGATCTCTAAAAAGAATACCATCTTTGAGATATAAAATTAGTGGGTCGATCTAGCTGGGCTTATGGTAGACCTACATTACCATTTGGAATTTCTTCGAACTTGGATGTTGTAGAACTTTGAAGAGGACCTCTTTCAGCAATTCACTTGGAGCCAAAGTAGCTAATTTAGAGAGAAGGTTGGATCTAGTATTTTCTATTCTTGGGATCTACTAGATGTTGAAGCTATAGAAGATCGAGATCAAGCTCTTCACCTTGTCTAAATATTTTTTCATACTTTCTTTCCAGGCTTCATAAGTTTCATTGACTTGCTCCACTACCAGTTGCGAGTCACTGTAAACTTTCACTTGCTCTGCTTTTAATTTTTTGGCTATTCTTAATCTAGTAATTAGAGCTTCATACTCTACTTCATTATTCATTATGGAAAACTCGAAGCATAGTGCATACTCGACAACAACTCCTGGATTGATTAAGATCAAGCCTGTGCCTGCCCCCGAGGCATTAGACGAACCATCAACATATAGAGCCCAGGAGTCCTCAAGGAGAGTTGCCTTTTCTTTCGAGGAGTTTGGCTGCAAACCAGGTATGCCAACTTCTTGTTGCTTAAGTTTAGCCGGATCTGGGATGGTGCATTCTATCATAAAATCGGTCAATATTTGGACTTTGATTGACGGTCAGGGTTGGAACTTGATATCAAACTTGGTGTGCTCGATTGTCCATTGCTATTCTTTCGAAAGTGTCAGGCTGATGAAGGATAGCTTTGATATGTTGATCCATGTAAAGTGTGACTGTATGTCCTTAGAAGTAAGGATGGAGCTTCCTAGTTGCAATCAACAAATCATAGGTTAGCTTTTTTAATTTTGTATACCTTGTTTCTGCATCCCTCAGGATCTGACTTATGTGGTAGATTGGCTTTTAAATTTTTGCCTCTTTTCTGATCAGAACAGCTTCAATGGCTTCAGGAGATACCACCAAGTATAAGAATAATTCTTCACTAGATTTAGGTTTGGCAAGGAGGAGAGTTGAGCTGAGATAGTTCTTTAACTCTTTAAAGAATTGCTGACATTCAGGAGTCCAGCAAAAAATTTTAGGTTGCATGAGCACTTGAAAGAAGGGCATGCAACGCTCGGCCAATCTTGAGATAAAGCAATTTAGGGTTGCAACTTTTTTCTGTTAGAAGTTGAACTTCTTTTATGATTTTTTGTACAGTCATTTTTTGGATGGCTCTGATCTTTTTAAGATTCGCTTTGATGCCACGTCCTGATACCATGAATCTCAGAAACTTTTTTAGGATCACTTTGAAAGTATATTTGGTTGGATTCAGCTTCATCTTGTACTTTTGGAGGGTGCTGAAGGTCTCTTCTAGATCGACAATATGATTTATTCAAGATTGACTTTTGACAAGCATGTCGTCTATATAAACCTCTATATTGTGATCGATTTACTCTTTGAAAATTTTGTTCACTAGATGCTGATACATCACACCTATATTTTTAAGTTCGAAGGGCATAATCTTATAATAATAAAGACTATGGTCAGTAATAAAAGTATTTTTTTCTTCATCTTTTGATGCCATCTGAATTTGGTTGTAGCCAGAGAAGGCATCCATAAAGATGAGAAGCTCGTGGATTAAGGTCACATCCATTAGTTGATCAATTCTAGATAGGGGATAGCTATTCTTTAGGCAGGTCTTGTTCAGATCTATGAAGTTTATGCACATCCTCCACTTGTCATTCACTTTTTTGATGAGAACCACATTCGCAATCCAGTCTAGGTAAGATACCTCCTAGATGAACTGGGCCTTGAGAAGCTTGTCTACTTCATCTACGATGGCTTTCTACCACTTCAATGCAAAGCTATGCTTTTTTTATTTTACTGACTGATATTTGAGATCCACACCGAGACGATATTCCATCACTTCAGCATCGATTCCGGGCATATTTGTAGGTTTTCAAATGAAAACATCAGCATTCCTCTGTAAGAAGGTGACGAGCTACTTTCTGACTTCTTCTCTTAAGTTAGAGCCAATTTGAATAGTATGATTTTTATTTTCATCATTTAGTGAAACTACGCTAAAGTCATTAATAGGTTCCCCCCACTCTTCAGTCAAGTCATCGTGGGTATCAAGTCCATCTACTGGACAGGGCTCTATTTGCTTTCCTCCTTGTAGGGCAATGAAATAGCAGTGTTGTGCCAAAGCCTGATCTCCTTTGACTTCCCCGACCTCATGTCCTGTCAGAAACTTTATTTTCAAATAGTAAGTTAAAACTACTGTCCGAAGTGCATTTAATCTAGGTCGGCCAAAAATTGCATTATAGAAGGAGGGTGCTTTTACCACTAAAAAATTAACTTAAGTCTTGAATTATTTTAGGTACCGATCTACCATAATAAATAAGATAATTATTCCTTCCACCGACATAGCATTATCGGTGGACCCCACTAATGAAAAGCTTATTGGTCCCATATGACTGTCAGGCATAGATATTTTAGAGAATGCATCATAAAATAAAACATCAATAGAGCTTCTATTATCAATCAAAATACGGCATACATCATAGTTAGCAATATTTAAAGTAACTATAACCATATCATTATGTGGAAATTGAATCTCCTGTGCATTTTCTTTAGTGAAACTAATGGGTTCCTCAGTTCTCTATCTCTTTGTTGGTTCTGCCGACCCACTAGTCTCTTTCTGTTGATGTCTCCTAGCAATGGTGTTGATGATTCTAAGTGGAGGCCAATCTTTTTGCGGCTCATCCCTCCGAGGTGGTTCAGATTGTGGCAAGGCTCTTCGCTGATCTTTCCTCTTTTTTGGCCGACATCGAAGGAATCGATCTAGTCATCCCCTCCTGATGAGCTTCTTGATCTCATCTTGGAGCTAGATACATTCTTTAGTATCGTGACCATGGTCATGATGGTAGAGGCAGTACTTATTGGTATTGCACTTGATTGGGTGAGTCTTCATTCTCTCTAGCCTCAGTAGCTATTCTTTTATTTTCATCAGCACTTGAATCTTAGGAGCATTTAGGGGAGAGAATTATGGAACCTTTGGAGAGAAAAGTTTCATCACATCCTTCAATATGAGATTCTTGATCGACATGCTCAAGATGGAGTTCGGGCTCATTTGCACTTAGGAGGGATTCTAGAGTACACTCGAGCTTTACTTGGCTTCTCAATAGTTGTGGGCTTGCTGGATTCATCCACCTGCCACTCTCTTGCAGCCTCATCATTCTTCAGCTTGAAGGCTTCCTCTGGTTGGGCGTAGCTTTTGGCCCGAGCTAGTATGTCGGCAAAGTCTCAAGGATACTTCTTCTCTAGAAAAAAGAGGAGATCATTCTTTTAGAGGCCGTACTGAAGTCTTGGAGGTACTGCTTCTTCAAAAAAAAGAGGAGATCATTCTTCTAGAGGTCGTCCTTCAGTACGGCCATAGCAATAGATTGGTCCAAATTTCAGATCTCTAAAGTAGCAGTGTTGAAATGGCTAATATAAGCCCGAATGGACTCTCCTTCCTTCTACTTAATATTGATGAGAGAGTCCAAACCTCATCTCTGATGTCGGTTGTTGATAAAATAAGTAGCAAACTGATAGCTCAACTGGTCAAGAAAAAGATGGTACCCAGTTTGAGACCCAAGTATCAATTTCTTGCTACTCCTTTCAATGTGGAGGGGAAGGCTCAGCATATGATGGCATCAGGCATGCTGTGGAGCAGCATCATAGCTCTAAAGGATTTGAGATGATTGACTGGATCGGTGGTCCCATCATAACTCTCAAATTGAAAGAGTTTGAAGTTTGATGGGATGGGCTCCTGCATGATACGGACAGAGAATGAAGGGTCGGTGCAGATATCATCATGGCGAGCAGGGGCAACATGGAGGAGTTCCTTGATCCATTGCTTTATTTATTGAAGCTTCTGATTTAGAATATCATCTTGATAATAGATCTCAGAGTGTGGCTGGCTGGAGGAGGGTAGAGATCTTCCACGGGTGGAATTATGATCAAAATAGGGACTCTCTACTTTCCCTTCCCAGGAGTCACCAGCCAACTCACCCATATGGGCCTTCCTTGCGCTTGATCTCGACACTCCAATGATGGTTTTTCTGGCTGGACTGGCACCGAGGGCTATTGTATGGCTTATACTACTTCGGTAAGGCCCTTAATCTGCTGCACTAGTAGATTAAACTACTCAAAATCCACCATGGCTATCAGTGGAGGTTGAGGTGTTGGTGATGAGGTTGGAGCAGACTAATTCGGATGAAATCTGATGGTAGAGATGGTGGATCACTGGGTTGAGGCTTTCTTGGATGGCATCTTGCTAGAACAAGAAGATATCATAAGAAAATAAAATAAAAGTGAGGATGAAGGTGAACTCGACTGTGTACTCTTTTAAGAACAAGAGCTCAAAGAGATCCTTAAGTAACCCCTTCTTACCGAACTGGGAGGACGGGTATCACCACTTCTTAGCAGTGAGATGGTGTTTGAAAGTGAAGTAGTTGTGAAATAGGAAAATGGTCAGATGCACCTCAACCGAGATGCAGAGAGAAAGGAAGACTATGATAAATCCAAATGAGTTTGGGACCATGGAAGCAAAGAAAATGTTTAAAAACCTAAAGAGAGCTACAACAAAGGCAAGAATTGGGAGTCAAAGTCCGGTATGGAGAGCTTCGATGTACAAATAAAAGCAACCCGGGGGAGGAGTGCAAGCTCGGTCATTTGGCTATGGAAGCTCTAGTTCATCCTTTGAAGGGATCCCGTATTGGATCCGTATAAAGAAAAGATCTTCGGAGTGCAAGGAGCAAGAGATGGTTTTGAGTATGAAGGTCGGATGGGATGCTATCCTAAGATCGGCTTCTTCTTTAGAGATAAGATCTTGAGAGTTCGGGCCAATCGAACTTCTAGAACCAGTAGACCAGGATACTTCGAAAGACATTTGGATCAAACTAAAATTGAAAAACTCCTCAAAAAAATAGAAGAAAAGGGTTACAAATTTTTTGAAAAATCTAGAAAGAACAGTAAACTCCTTCGAAGAAACCAAAAGGACAAAAAATAGAAGAAAAGTAAAGAAATGCAAGAAAAGAGTCAAGAGACTAAACTAAGTTGGTCGAAGGTCTCAAGAGACAGTAGGAAAAGTGGAAGATAGATGGGAGGAACGTTGGCTGCAGGAAGAATCACGATAGAAGATGAATAGGATGCCCGAATGAGACGAAGAACGGAAGGAGAAGGAGGAAGGCATAGGCGAAAGTAAGAAGTCGGGGGAGAAGAGGGTATTTAAATAGCTAGAAGAAATTAGAGGAGGTTATGATTGCAGATCCTCTCCATCCATTCCTTGCTTGCCACGTGTCCCATCTATCATTCTTGTAGATGACGGCTAACAAAGCATTCATGATGCCATACTTGGAGCTCCATGTCGAGAGGGAATTTCGAGTGTCGGGATCATTTCAGGTCATTTATCCATTAAAAAGCTTTGGTGCCTAATTGCTTGTCATTAGAGCATCAAATAATAATTAAAATCGATCAACTAATTAATTAGAATAGTGGTGAGTCGGATGTCGATTTTCTCAAAAATTGAAGGCTAAGTTACATTTAATATAATTAAAAATAAAATTTTAAATTTAATTTTAAAGTAAAAATTTAAATAAATAGATTAAAGAGAGAAATTTAAGGATTTAGCAAATTAAAATAAAAATAAAAAAAGGTAAACACTTAATTAATTAGGGTTTTTGAATTAATTAAAGGTATTCTGAAATTTCAAATCCATCTCTAATAGGGTTGTGGTAATTTCTTTTAATGCAAGAGTTTAATATTTTTAAGAATTTAGTTATGATTATAATCTATTTTCTTTGGACATGAATCGTATCTCCTGATCACGATCCATCTCAATAGAATCATAAATTATTTAATATTTTAATTCTTAAAAATTGATAAAATAGTTTTTTATCGATTCTCTCTAATATAAACTATTAAATCGAGCATGGATTATATCTTCCGATCACAATCCATCTCCATAAACATAGCCTATTTAAATATCAATCAATAAAAAATATATTAAAATCTCATGCATGAAGAATAGAATTTAGGTTTGGCAGGAGAATAATTTATTCATTGCATAAAAGAAATTATAAAAAATAAAGAAAAAAAATTACAACCCGTACTAGAAGACTTCATCTACATCCTAAAATTTGATCTTTGGTTGCACATAGTTCATGATCTACTCTCTAGCATCTTCTGATCTCCCAGAGTAAATAAATAAAAAAAGAAAAAGAGAAGAAAATAAAAAGAAAGAAGAAAGAGGAAAAGAGGAGAAGAGAAAGGAGAGAGAGAAAGAGGTTTTAAGGAGGGCTTGGAAGGCCCTGCCGGCTCTCTATTCATTTTTTTCTGGTGTAATAGGGATTTTATAGAGGAGAAAAATAAGGCTAGGTGTGTCCTTTCTGAGATCAAATAGGAGTTTGAATTGAATTTCATCACCCATACTATTTCTAGCTATCGGATCAAGATCTAAAGGTTGAAAAATCATCAAAAATCAGCATATAATAGCCTAGATTTGGTCGGATTCAATGCTGTCCATCCGATCAAATTAGATGGGAGAGATCTGGCCGTCGATCACATGCTTGGAGGCTTAAATCAGCATCAAGAGCTCTATTAGCCATTGGATCAACCTCAAAGATGTGCGCTACCATCGGATTGGGTGTTGGGATGCTTGAGAAATCCTATTTAAAATCGGAGATGATGCTCGCCATTCGATCCCGATCGACTGCAATGTCAGCCATTGGATCGCCCAATGGTGCTGCCCGCTTGTTTGTGGACCGCGTGAAGATTGGGTGTGTCGCAGACCGCAGCCAAGCCCCGCACGTCGCGTCAGAAGAAAATGTCAAAATTGCCCCCATGAGCCACGATAAAAATGCAGTAGACCCATTAAGGGTCTACGCTCGCCACGTGTCGTGCACCGACTGGCCACGTCTGCTGAGCTGGCCAGTCTATGCCTATTCCATGGAACGGCTGGTCGGTCCACCATGCACTGATCTTATTTTCTTTTTATTTTTCTTTTATTTAAACTTCTAGCCATCATAACTTTTTGATTTTAGCTCCGATTTAAGTAAAATTTATTGCATTGGAACCCATAAATCGAGCTCTTTGCATTGATAGACTTATTTTCTATAAAAAACTAATAAAAATATTAATTTTTTAAATAAATATTAATTATTATATAATTTTAATATTTTTATTTTATAAATTATGATAACTATCACACCCACTAACTTAAGTTTTACTTTCATCCTCAAGTAAAGAGAAGAAAAATTAGAAGTATGTACTAACTCGATAGAATATGAAAGTTTCTTCAGGTCATCCTAAAGTCAGTTGATACTTGGTTAGAGATTTAAGAAATACGTCATCAGATTATTAATTCTATCTCAATATAGTGGTTAAGTGAAGAAGATAAAATTTAAGAACTTTTTTTTGATTAATTTTTCATCTTTATTCTTTAAATTCTCTTTCTTTAGTATGGACTAAAGTTTTTTATTTTATTTTATTTTATTATTATTTTTTAATTTTTTAAAATAAATATTAATTATTATATTATTTTAATACTTTTATTTTATAAATTATGATAATTATCACACCCACCAACTTAAGTTTTACTTTCATCCTTGAGTAAAGAGAAGAAAAATTAGAAGTATGTACCAACTCGATAGAATATGAAAGTTTCTTCAGGTCATCCTAAAGTCAGTTGATACCTGGTTAGAGATTTAAAAAATATGTCATCAAATTATTAATTCTATCCCAATATAGTGGTTAAGTGAAGAACATAAAATTTAAGAGCTTTTCTTTAATCAATTTTCTACCTTTATTCTTTAAATCCTCTTTCTTTAGTTTGGACTAGAGTTTTTTATTTTATTTTATTTTATTTTTATTATTTTTTATAGTTAGTATAATGTTTTAAACCCTTAAGCTTTCTATCTGACTTTTGTAGCAAGCTTTGGACCAATGACTCCCAAACCAGTTAGCTTTAGGGTATTAGGTGTAGAACACCTCTCAGGCTTATTGACTCGAGTCAAATAGGCCACAGATTAAAACTAACTATATAGTAAGCTTCTTCACATTGCCCACTTTTTAATGCGAATAATATTGCTTACTTAGGCAATGAAACCTGATTACTTTATGGAAGACTAATGTTTAGAACTTGCTCTTTATTCTTTTTTTTAATTATTTTTTTACATATTTTTTTTATAATATTTTTTTCACTCATATCCATATAAAGTATATTCTTTATCAAATATAGGCTGAAAGAAGTTTTTTAGAATTACTCAAAAATTTATCCATTCTAGACCTACCCATTTATTGGATTTTCTTAATAATTGGATCCTTAGTATTTCAAAAATTCTCTAATCCATTAATCAATCATCGATTAAAATATCTAAAATTTTTTAAATTGGCATGAAATCAAATACATTAGACTAATTATTACCATACTTTGAGGACTTTAATAAAAATTTATTTATCCTTCCTTCCAACTTAATTTCCATTATCCTTAATGAAGAAAAGAAAAAGTATGTGATAAATGATAAGAAAATAATAAGGAAAGAATTCACCTGACTTAATTTGGTTCTGATCTTGGTCTGGGTTTATTTATTCTTCATTCAGTATGGGTTTATAGTTCTCCCCCCAACTTAGTCCTAAAAGAAAAGTAAACTAAAAATAAAAAGAAAATTCAAATGCAAAACCTAAAGCTGGGTTCCTCCCTGTAAGCGCTAAGTTTAACGTCTTTAGCCGGACCCTGTGAAGGAGTTTTATGTATAATTATTTTTAATGCATCCTTCAAGGTTTCAAAAAAATAAGGACAATCAAGAGGCCTTGTCATCATGGCAGAAAATAGTTCATGGAATGCTTTTTGGCAATTAACCATAGCCCTAATTAGTAAGGTGCATGGAGCAAGCATGTTAAGCCGGAGTCTAACCTTATCATAATTTTTATAATTATTAGAAAGGGATTGTGTTTATAGGATCGAAATTAGGGATGGTGGTTTAGAAATTTGTTCAATGATAACCTAATTTACCCCACTCATTTTTTCGAGTATGATATGTCTTGACATATTCTCTCCTTGATCAAAATCATGGCACTTGTTCCAAATTAATTTTAAATCCACCTCTATACATCATTTTAACATTGTAGATAAATTTTGGAGGCCATCTTCAAAAGTAGTGGCAAATATTGAAAAATCATTCATAAAATTCATATCTCTCATGTCAGCAATATCCCATCCAATAGCTTCTTTATGTACTTTTAGAACATCCATAAGTTGATCTTCCTGGGTAGGTATCACTAGTGGAGTGTCAATAGATTTATCAGGAAGTAGTTTCAATTCTTGATCAATTGATGATTCTAACAAGGAGGCTATTGGTGGGCTAGGTGGTGGCTCAAAATTTTCTATCCATAGTGGGGTAATTTTGGGGTTGGGTTTATCTATTTGGTCATTAACTTCTATATTGTATCCATCATCATCAAAATTGTCCACCTCATAATAGGCCAAATAGGAATTTAACGGATCTTGGTAAAGATTTGCGGGTGAAGCTTCCTCTGGTATGTTCTACACTTGTGGTTCATGGGAAGTCTCTATTGATTCAGTCGTCTCATCAGTTTGTCCATCCCCATTAAAAGGATTGGATGATTTTAGGATACTTAGGGATGGATCCATATATAAGTAAGATGATGGATTTGGTATATCCCTTGGTTCTTAATTTTTCCTATATTTTTTTTCAATTATATGATCTAAGATGGTCTTTTTGGTTTTAGAGGATTGTTCTATAACCATTTCTTTTTCAAGAGTTAAATGTGATTGTTCAGAAAAAGCTTTTGGGATATTAAAATTTCTAGCCATGTATGGTCCCTCAAGGTCACTCTCGGACTGACTGGGCAACTCACTTTTACTAATAGCCATAGCTAATTGATCTAACTATATTTCTAGACGAGCAATGGCTTGAGAGTGTAAATTTATAAGTTGGTTAGTAAGATCACTTTGCGATTTCATCATGGCTTCCAAGATTTTTTCTATTAAATTAAGCCTTTGATCGATTGAATTGTTCAATGGTTGATTGATAAATTCTAACTCATCTACTGCTTGCTAAATCCTCTCCTCAAAAATTAACTCATTGTTATTTAGAGAAGATTGATATTGTGGGTAGGGCCTATCATAAGATGCATCCATGAATGTGGGTCCTTGTGGCACCGGGGTAATCACTGGTTGTGATTGCCACGAAAGATCTAGTTGAGCCCCTCAGTTTAGATTGCAAGTGTTAAGTATAAATTATTTCCTGATTTATAGGCTATATGGGTTTGATTGTGATAATCTTGCTCATACATATACTTAGAAAATCGATTTTGGCATCTTCTTGCAAAATGAGTGGGGCTTGAATATATTGCACAAACTTGTTGTGCAGGAAGAAGAGATGGATAGGAAGAGTTCTCATTGGCTATTAGATGATCTAATTTTTAGGATAACTCATCTACTCTACTCTCGAGATCTATTTTAAATTATTCTGATATGTTCAATTAAGAGTTCTAGATTAGCAATCCTCTTTTAATTATTATTTATTATATTTTATTTTATTTTAAAGAATCAAGAAAAGAGATGAGAAAAGAGAATTCTAAAGATAAGAGCCTAGAAGATCCTAGATCTAAGGATGATAGAAGAGAGTGCTTTAATTAGGGTTTAAGTTGTAATAGCAAACAAGTTAGGCAAGCATGGATTCTCTATCCTAGGGTTTACTTAGATCTAGATAGCTTCTAACTATTTCAAGATCACCTTCAAGTATTCCAAACTCAAGACTGACTAACTGACTCAACCAGGTAAGTATAAGATGTGGGAGATTTTTTACTTATTGCTTTTCTTAGACACCAATTGAGTTGGCCAGATCAGACAATAGAACTAATTAAAAATCACCATCTTTGAACCACTTACCTTAGACACCAAGCAATTAACCAACCCGAATTCGATCCAACTCTAGGATTTTCTTATCCTTTTGAGCTCGAACATCCTTAGGGGCTAACGTCTAATTGATTTTAAATTATGGTCTGGGTCAATGCAATATGAAGGATGGTAGTTTGTGGGCTAAGAAAGGATGATCAAATTCTCACCTTAACTTATTTAATGGGTTGTGCTCTTGAAGTAGATTATGAATATGGAATGCAAATAAAATAAGGTGTCCAAATATGTTAAAAATTAATTTTATATTATGTTTGTGGTTACACTAAATTAATTAAGTGTTATGAGATGTCGGTGATTTTTAAGGATTTATGATTTTATCTTTTTATAGATATATTTTAAGTTTTTGATTTATTTGATTTTGCAAGAAAAAGTAAATTCAAGTGAATAAGTCTGAAAAATAGTAAAAATAAAAAATCTAAACTACAAAAAGCAAGAAAGTAATTATGAAAGACAGTAATTAACTAAATAAAATTAAAAAGCAATAAAAAGATTTTTTTATTTTTTTATTTTTTTATTTTTTAAATTAATTAATTTTTAATTAATTGAAGCAACCATGCTACAATCTTCTGCAACAGCATCAAAAATTTGACTGCTTGTCGTTGGAGCATCAAATAATAATTAAAATCGATCAACTAATTAATTAGAATAGTGATGAGTCGGATGTCGATTTTCTCGAAGATTGAAGGTTAAGTTACATTCAATATAACTAAAAATATAATTTTAAATTTAATTTTAAAGTAAAGATTTAAATAAATAGATTAAAAGAGTAATTTAAGGATTTAGCAAATTAAAATAAAAATAAAAAAAAGCAAACACTTAATTAATTAGGGTTTTCAAATTAATTAAAGGTATTCTAGAATTTCGAATCCATCTCTAACAGGATTATGGTAATTTCTTTTAATGTAAGAATTTAATATTTTTAAAAATTTAGTTATGATTATAATCTATTTTTTTGGACATGAATCATATCTTTTGATCATGATCCATCTCAATAAAATTATAAATTATTTAATACTTTAATACTTAAAAATTAGTAACATGATTTTTTACTGATTCTTTCTAATATAAACTATTAAATCGAGCACGAATTGTATCTCCCGATCACAATCCGTCTTCATAAACATAGACTATTTAAATATCAATCAATAAAAAGTATGTTAAAATCTCATGCATGGAGAATAGAATTTAGGATTGGCAGGAGAACAATTTATTCATTACATAAAAGAAATTACAAAAAATAAAGAAAAAAAAATTACAACCCATACTAGAAGACTTTATCTACATTTCAGAATCTGATCTTTAGTTGCATATAGTTGATGATCTACTCTTTGGCATCTTCTGATCTCCCAGAGTAAATAAATAAAAAAAAGAAAATAAAAAGAAAGAAGAAAGAGGAAAAGAGGAGAAGAGAAGGGAGAGAGAAAGTGGTTTTGAGGAGGGCTTGGAAGGCCCTATCGGCTCTCTATTCATTTTTTCTAGTGTAATAGGGGCTTTATAAAGGAGAAAAATAGGGCCAGGTGAGTCCTTTCCGAGCTCAAATAGGAGTTTGAATTGAATTTCATTACCCATACCATTTCTAGCCGTCGGATCAAAATCTAAAGGTTGAAAAATCATCAAAAAT
Source organism: Cocos nucifera (assembly GCA_006176705.1). Lineage (NCBI taxonomy): Eukaryota > Viridiplantae > Streptophyta > Magnoliopsida > Arecales > Arecaceae > Cocos > Cocos nucifera. Next base: position 126,180 of record QRFJ01004463.1, read on the forward strand.
TAGTATGTAATAGCCTAGATTTGGTCGGATTCAATGCTGGCCATTCGATCAAATTAGATGGGAGAGATCTGACCTTCGATTGCATACCTAAAGGCTTAAATCAGCATCAGGAGCTCTATTAGCCGTTGGATCAACCTTAAGGACGTGCGCTACCGTCGGATTGGGTGTTGGGATGCTTGAGAAATCCTGTTTAAAATCAGAGATGATTCTCGCCGTTCGATCCCGACCGACGTGATGTCAACCATCGGATCGTGCAATGGTGCTACCTACTTGTCTGTGGACCGCATGAAGATTGGGTGTGTCGCAGACCACAGCCAACCCCGCACTTCGCATCAGAAGAAAATGCCGAAATTGCCCCTATGAGCCACGATAAAAATTCAGTAGACCCTTTAAGGGTCTACGCTCGCCACGTGTTGTGCGCTGACTAGCCATGCCTACTGAGCTGGCCGGTCTATGCCTATTCCATGGACCGATCGATCGGTCCACCATACACCGGTCTTATTTTTTTTATTTTTTTTTTATTTTAACTTCTAGGCTTCATAACTTTTTCATTTTAGCTCTGATTTGAGTTAAATTTATTACGTTGGAACTCTTAAATTGAGCTCTTTGTATTGATAGACTTATTTTCTACAAAACACTAATAAAAGTATTAATTTTTTAAAATAAATATTAATTATTATATTATTTTAATATTTTTATTTTGTAAATTATGATAATTATCAGTGCTCATCGAAAAAAGCCAAAATTTTTCACCTTCTGAACATGAAAAACTAGAAAAGGACTTTGGCACTCATAGTCTTCTGTACTTCATTCGAACTTCAAACTTAAAAGTAGGGGGACAAATGTTGGAAATAAAATAGCTTCCAACAAAGTTTAGTGGAATGTCCGATCTTAGTATGGCTCCATCTGGAGTCATGACCACCATGTCCAAACTTCATCCAAGTCTCTCTTTAGTTCCATTCCAATTTAGAAAGGTCGACCTCCAATTCATGTATGCTGGACGACCTTCTCAACTATAATCATTAGCCCTCTTTCAATGACTGCAGAATTAGCTAAAGGCATAATGAACTTCGTCAGGACGAACTTGAATAATGAGAGAAATTATTAATCATCTAACTCTAGTCCTGGTATTGGTAGAACTTTGTTAAGCATCAAATCTCAGCACAAGCCTGACTTTATTTACCGGCCGATCTCGAAGGCGGCTGAATTTCCTCATTATGGATGATAGTATATTTCACCAATCCTATATCAAGGACTCCAGCCAGCCGAACTTTTTTCTAGTCGAACTCCATTCAGCTGAATTCTTTTTCAGTCAAATTTTTCTACTCTATCTTATGAATGGCAGTCAATCTTGAAAGTAGCTAAACTTCCAAGAGCAGCTAGAGTAGAGCTAGCAAGTAGCCACGAGTCTTGGTGGTCACCTATCTTGGCTTCCAATCGAACTCCTCCAAGAGACCCTAGTCGTGATCCTCAATGAAGAACCCACTTCCCCCTCTTTCTCTGACCTTCAGCCTAAATATTCATATCCACTCTCGACCAATCTTAAAGACGATCGAGCTCCTCAAAGCCATTAAAGATAGCATTAGCAGAATCTAACCGACTGCAGGCCCACCTTTCGTTGCTTAGAAGCCAATTTTCAAGTTTGGCCAGTCTGACTTCAAATTCATCTCAATATGAATAACCTGCTAGCAAGCATGGATGATTCCAGCTTCTCATCCAAAGTCCATCAAATGGAACTCAACTGCCTACAAGTTGGGACAAACAATTGTCCACCATCCATAACAAACTTCACATGGTCCGAGCGGCCTACTAACATTCTGTTATGACTGTCACTTTTATTTTGTTATAAGGCTCTACCTATATAAAAGATCCTCTCGATATGTTTTCTTATCTAAGCTTTTATCTCCACTTATATTTTTCTGAGTATTCCATTCTTATTGATCAGAAAACTAACTTGACCATTGGAGAGTCCTGCCAGAGCCATCCACCTCCAGTTTGGACTTCATTTTGCAGATCTCATCGACAGCCTTATCTTCTCTAGCTCTAGCAAACTCCGATGTCAACACCATTTTCTGCACCAACATGTGTATCTGCTCTTAAGAAATGATATAAGCTCTCCAGGTTAAGGTGCCCTCTAATGAACCCCCACCTCCTCCCCCTCCATAGACCTTTATCCTTTTCCTTTATTATTATAGTTCTCAAGGTTGTTATGGAATAATTGATTTTATTTAATTTTTATCTTGTCCTTAATGGATAGTTCTCAAAGGTGATAATGGGGAAGTGGATGTCTAGATCGGATCTTAGCAATTTGAATGTTAAACTATCGAGCTTTAATTGTTAAAACTTCTTTAATTTGTCTACTTCACCATGAATTAGGCCCAAATGGATGGTTCATTTATGCTTAATCATTTACAGTAGAATGTATATAGTTTAGTATGGGGATTTGTATCAATTTTGCTTAGATTCTCTACCATAGAGAGATGTATAATGTATTTATTATATAACAATTCTTCATCCAAAATGGTAGTTGGAAAGTATTATTTAGGTTTGTTAATATTGTACAGGTATCCAAGATTTATCTAGTACATAGCTGATATGAGACTAAATATATGCTTAGATATATGGGTCCTCATATACTCCTCCCATTTACTTCCTATCATCTTCACTAAGCAAAGAGTTCAATCCATTCAAATCCAATTATAAGTACTATGAGTTCAATCACAAACACTACGATTAGCTCATGGTTAACCCAAATAAACTCATAATGTAGTGTCCCATAATGCACATAGGCTATAGGCCAAGTCTACTCGAATATTATTTGTAACAACTTAGGACATCTCCCCCAAAAGGGCTAGATGGAATGTGAAATTTTTAGTTTCTAAGCCCTATATAATTATCCAAGATTTATATAGTGCATAATTAATATAGAACTAAATATATACCTATACAAACCATCATATGCTATTTATCTTCTATATAAGTCATGCTTTATAATATTTACATGGCTTGCTATTAGGAAAAAATATAGCTACAAACCTTCAAGTTTGGGTGAGAACTACTTTGACCCTAGAATTTTAAAAATTGCTATTTATCTTCCATATAAGTCATGCTTTATAAATATTTACATGGCTAGCTATTAGAAAAAAATATAGCTACAAACCTTCAAGTTTGGATGAGAAATACTTTGACCCTAGAATTTTAAAATTTTTAATTAACCACCATATTTTTTTTTATTATAATTTGGGCCAGCTGTCCTATCTCTATTAGAAATCTTATCATATGATCATCTTTTGATAACTTAGTAGGCCTCCTATTCTTGAAATGCCCTTCCCACTAATTTAGAAATAGGCTATTCATTCACTACTCCTAGGTTGTCACTGGTTGTTTATTCACTAATTTGGATAATACTATGACTGTCATGAACACCACCATGAAGACTCCATCTTCACACTCTTAGAGAAACTTCTCTTCTCCCCTATCCCCCTTTCTACATGATCTCCATCTTTCTAAAACCAACACCCAACTCTTCAACCTTAATAACGACTATAGCCCACTTCTCAAAACCTCCTTCTTGTTTTATTCTAATTGATTGGAAAGTATTTTCCTAGCCCAATCTTTTTGTTCACCATCGAAGTAGAGGGCAAAGTCCAAGAAGCTATGGTTGGCTTCCCTCAAGATCTAGGATGATTAAAAGCCTTTGTTGAGGACTAAAGTCCCTCTCAACATCATCACCCTTGTCTAATTTCCCTCTCTCCTATCATTCCCTTTTTTCCCTTTCCTTCTCTTCAAAATCCTACCTTTGGCCCCCCTTCTCCATTCTCTCTTTGCCATTACCTTGTCCAAGGTTGAGGGCACCAGCCTCTTGCCAGTGAGCTTTGACTATCATTGCCCTAGACCCTCCACCCACTACCCGCCACCACTTCCCCTCTTCCATGTCCCCAAGCCCTCCAACCCAATCTCCGCCCTTAATCCTCACCTCCTCCTTGGCCTGTTCTCCTTCACCACGTTTATGGTCAAGGGCTTCAACCTCCTGTCAATGAGTTTTGACTGCTATTGTCCTAGATTCTCTACCAACACTCATCATTGCTTCCATTCTCCCCCTTGCCCAAGTCCTCCTCCCTCACTCCCTTGACACCCCCCCCCCAACTGATTCTCCTTTGCCATGTTAGATGTCAACGGTTCTAACCTCCTACTGGTTGAGCTTTAACTAGCATCACCCCACCATTAAGCATTCTAGATCCTTTATCTTACTAGCCACCATCACCACTTCCCCTTCTCCTCGATGCCTAGGCCCTCTGTAAGCCCACCAACTGACATCACCTCTCTCTGATACCAATTGATGTTCCATGATATCGTTCGAATGTCAATTATCCTTGACATCACAAGCCACGATATCATGTTGCGGAAGCTCCTGATCTTTAGCATGGATCTGAAGGAATCTATGACGTTTCTTGTGGGTAGAAAACCATCGATCCTCCACCTGGATCTGTGATGGGGTGCCTCCCTCCTTGGACTTGAGGGAGATGCCCCCTTCTCTAGGGCTTCTTCAAGAACCCTAGGGCAGCAACTCTAGAGAGAAGAGAAGAAGAGAGTTGAGGGAGAAAATGTTTGTATTGATTTCAACCTTGAAAATTCTAATACAACCTATATATTTATACATAGCCATTAGGCCCGACCAAAAATTTTTTCGGCTAACCCAATATATGAAAGCACTCACCGAGCCCATGTATACCCATGTCTCCCATGCTCTCATCCTCTGGATCTAGATCCGACCCATACATGAATTATCCCCCTTAAGACCTCTCAAATCAGGCCTTATGACCCCTAGGATCAATTCAGATCCTAGCCCAAAATAGACCCTCGCGTAACTCTGCCCGCGCACTGAGCCGGCTCAGTCTCAACACTGAGCTGGCTAAGTTTCACTGGATCAGCTCAGTCTGAAACTGAGCCAGCCTAGTCCTGGGCCATGTCAACAGTTCCAAATTCTCAGCTCTCTATTTTGCCTATGCTTTGAGACTTAGTCGATCAAGTTTTGGACTGAGCCGGCTAATCTGCTGAAAATCTTCTTTCTACAGTCTTGATTTTTTGATTTTGGTTTATTACTTCACCTTATGTCCCAGGTCTCCGAAGCATCAACCAAGCTCCTAGAATCTCCGAAGCCAATATCTTGATTCCTTTCATGGCCTCCCAAGGCTTGGGAGCACCATAAATTCTCACAATCTCCACCTTAGTGCTTCCAAGCCTTGGCAAACCTCTCGATAATGATCACTTACACAATCACACTGTCCCTGCGCACTCGACAGCACCTATGCAAACATCACCTTCGTCAATCTTCTTTAGTTGTTGTGCACCTTTGAGGCCTTTGGAATGATCGCCTCCACCACTGAAGACCTATGCTTGCTTCTTGGCATCATCCTAAAATTGTAGGATCCCTTCTGCTTAGCAGCTGCATCACTTTCTCTAGACTTTCCTAGAGAACCTATAGCATTTTTGCACCAGCACATGCTGTACCACCTGACATGATCTCCTTAGAGCTACATCTATCCACCTGCATGTGCTGCTCCATCTGAAATTGTGCATCATTAACACTCTGAACTCATGCCAAATTTTTTTCTCCAATTATAAAGCCATCTCTTCGGAGCTCCACCTATATCCGAAGTTCATCTGATGTCGTAGAAGCCGACTCTATCACCGAGTCCCTCGAGGTGAACCACTCAACGCTGTACTGCTGAGCTTGCCGCTGCACCTCAAACACCATCGCATTTCCTTTGAATCCTCCGCACTCCACGAATCCCTTCGAAGCCATCTCGAATACCTCTGCAACCTATAGGTACCTCCAAAACTCAAGAGCTTATCCAACTCTTTTGAAACCAGCGACTGAACTCTAAAGAATTCCATCCTAGTCCTTCTCTTCTACCCCTACACCAGCCATCGCTTCAGTTACATCCAGAGAACCATCCTCCACCTGAACTGTGACTCTCCCTGATGCTCCTGTAGAAGAAATCTAATCCATGATACTCCCAGCTACCTAAGATGCATTTGGCACTCTCTGAGACCTTCTGGCTCTCCCTGAGATCTGCATCCAATCTCTCTAAGATACCACTGACACTCTTCACTAAGATACACTCCTCAACTGCTGCATCACCAAGACTCTCTCAGCCCCGTGCCTTTAGGAAAGCTCTCCTGCAGCACTCCAGTACTTCCTGACTCATCTCTACGTCACTCTACAGCTACCCAGTCCTAACCTACTGGACCTCCATAGATCATCCATCTCCATCACTCTCAAGGCTTTGCAAATCCATGCTCTAATTGAACCGTCGAATACATCTCTAACTACTTTCCCATCTTTCTAACACCAAAGGATGTATAGTCACTTCTTCAGTCTTTCTTTGACCATTACCCCTTGGAAAACCACTCTCCAATAGCCCTACACTGTCCATCTTTCTAGAGAACTCTGATGCTCTCTGTTGAGATACCTTTCTCAACTACTGCATCGTCGAGCCTCTCTCAGCCCTACATCTTTAGGGCAGTGCTACTACAGTACTCCAGCGCTCCCTACCTATCACATAACCATCATACATTCCAACCTTTCTACCAAGATCGATCAGTAAATCATGCACCAAATCCTTTCACCTCAGAAAAATTCCTTTTCGTTAATCCTCTCAAACTCCACCTTCAGCTTACTGCTCCCGGTTGGCCAAACCACAGCAATAATAAAGATAGATTTGAGACATACTATGAAATTCTTATGCAGATTTTTGATTTTATCTTATACGACTTCTCCTTTCCTTCCATGCATCATCAGGCTCTGATACCAATTATAAGCACACAACATTTCAAGCATCACCTAGCTCTAATATCATATTATCGTTCACAATGTTTTAGACATCATCTAGCTCTGATACCAAATTATAGACCCATGATATCGCTTGAATGCCAATCATCCTCAGCATCACAAGCATCGATACCATATTATGGAAGCTCCTGATCTTTAGCACGGACCTGAAGAAACCTGTGACATTCTCTATGGGCAGCAAACCATCGATCCTTTACCTAGATCTATGATGGGGTGCCTCCCTCCTTGGACTTGAGGGAGATGCCCCCTTCTCTAGGGCTTCTTTAAGAATCCTAGGGCATTAACTCTAGAGAGAAGAGAGGAAGAGAGTTGAGGGAGAAAAGATCTGTATTGATTTCAACCTTAAAAATTCTAATACAATCTATGTATTTATACATAGCCATTAGGCCCGACCAAAAAACTCTCTGGCTAACCTAATACATGAAAGCACTCATCAAGCCCATGTATACCCATGTCTTCCATGATCTCTTCCTCTGGATCTAGATCTGATCCATACATGAATTAGACCCCTTAAGATCTCTCAAACCAGGCTTTAAGATCCCTAGGATCAACCCAGACCCTAGCCCAAAATAGACCCTCGTGTAACTCTGCCCGCGCACTGAGCCGACTCAGTCTCAGCACTAAGCCAGCCCAGTCTCATGCCGTGTTAGCAGTCCCGAACATTCGACTCTCTATTTTGCCTGTGCTCTGAGACTTAGCCGACCCAGTTTTGGACTGAGCCGGCTAACCTACATAAAATCTTCTTTCTGTAGTTTTGATTTTCTAGCTTTGGTTTCTTGCTTCACCTTGTGTTCCAGATCTCCGAAGCACCAACCAAGCTCCTGGAATCCCTGGAGCCAATACCCTAACTCCTCCCGTGGCCTCTCAAGGCTTGGGAGCACCACAAATCCTCACACCCTCCTCCCACTCTCTTGCCCTCAATTCTCACATCTTCCCTGATTGATCATCTAGACCTACCAATAAGCACCAGATCATCCATCACATAGATCTTAAAGCACTTCAAATTTTACCAGTCATCTACCTAAATAGAATTCAAGGTGCCAAATGGATGATCCAACAATAATCAACTTGGTTTCTTTTGTCTTTCTCCTATTTTTTCCCCATCTTTCATGATCATTTGGGTGTTTCTCCATTTTACTTGTCCTTTGATTTTATTTGATCTTATCTTGATTCACGTTGATTTGGATTTTGTTTTTCCTTGATTTGTTTCTTCTTGTCATGATATTCTTTGGAATTATTTGCCTGAGATGATGATATATTGCTTTCTTGATGCCATGAGGTTTTATAATTTATGGAATTGGTTAGATAACCCATGATTATGTCATCTTATGGAGAGATGGAGAGCATTTAATCATTATAAACCAATATGAACTCTCTGATTGAAGGTGTTTTTATTTTTAAAACATATTCTCAATTAGAGATGTTATAATAATAGCCTTGTTTTGGATTATATATACCTTCTAGAAAATTGAGCGTAATTTAATTTTTCTTCTTTCTCTATTGGCAATGTTAAGAACTAGTTAGATGGCTGATGATGATCTAGGATGATTCTCAAACTCGATGTGGATATTTTGGCCACTATGAGTAAAAGACCATATCATGAAGCTGAATTGTATGCCAAATTTTAGGAGGCCATAAATTGGTCATAAGATATACGATTGAAATGATTTTTTTTTATTGAAATTGAATATATTTTCAAAATCTATAACTTTGAAATAACCCTCTAAGATACTAAATTGGACCAAAATTCTATTGTTTGGACCTATATATGGACTAGTCAAACCAAAACTTTTCTATTTGGAAAAACCTTTAATAAGAGGTTATCTTCCAGCCCATGAAAAGTTGGGCAGAGTGATAAAAAGAAAAATTGATATAAAAATTGATATCCATTTTCTATAGAATTTTAATATTTTTTTCATAATTTTTATATTTATTAAATACTTTTTTGAAGATTAGTCCTATTCAAACGAGTAAGAGAATTCTAACCCAAATTGTTCATGGGCAAATTTTTTTCTAGAAGATAAGAAGAGAAATTTGACCCAAATTATGCAAGGATGGACCTCACAAAATAAGTAGGGGCTATGCTCCTCAATTTATATATATGTGAAGAATCAATGAAGGAAAAGGGACTTAAGCCCTATGTTCGTAATTATTCTATCTTCTTTTATAGTTCTTTTTGAGAGATTCCAGCTGAGTTGGTTGAAGAAAATTTTTCTTCTTGTTGATTAGATCAAGCTGATATCAAAGTATCAGTACTCTATATCTATGGGGGATTTAGTCCATTGTCTAGATGCAAATGGTATAAATGGAAAAGAGAAGAGCTATCTATACTTGAAGTATATTGAATAGTATGGCTATTATTTCTATCTTAGTAGATGATGAGATGAAGGAATATCTCACATAACTAGAGGAGAAGATTGCCTAACTCATTAAGATCATTTTTCGATTGGCAATGCTTTCACCACAAGCACCAGCAATTCCGATAGCAAAGTCATATCCCATGTCTAGAAACTAGGATCTCCTATATAGTAAATAAGAGCAAGGATAGAAATCATCTTCAAGTAAAGCCAGGTGGTTCAGTGTGAGATAAGAAAGTAAGCATTCACTACCTTCAATTCTGATTTAGCAGAAGCTAAATCTCCTAAATAAGGTGGTGTTGATCTAGATGGATTCTCAAACTTAATGTGAACTACTTTAATTATTGTGAGTAAAAGCTGGATAAAGTCTAGAAGCAAGATCCATCATATTAGAAAGCCAAATCACATGCCAAATTTTAGGAGGTCATTACTTGGTCATATGGTGCCTGGTTGAGATTATCTTTTATTTGAAATTGCATATATTTTCAAGATCTACAACTTTGGACCAGCTTTTAAAGGAGCTAAATCAAACCAAAATTATATACTTTGGATCTCAAAATAGAATAATCAAACCAAAAATATTTTATTCAAAAAAGACTTTGACTAGAACTTATCTTCCAATCCATGAAGAATTAGAAGGAGCTAGAAGATAAAATTGATGTAGAAGTTGAGATCTATTTTTTTATAAAATTTTAGTATTTTTTTATAATTTTTATATTTATCATATCTTTTTAGAGAGTTAGTTCCATTCGAATTTAGAAGAGGAATCCAATCCAAATTATTTACAAGCAGACATCCTTCTAGAAGATAAGAAGAGAAATTTGACTCAAATTATACAAGGACGGATCTGACTAATATAAATAGGGGTTATGTACCTCAGTTTATATGTATGTAGACAATCAATAAAAGGAAGAAGACTTATGCCCTACTTTCATAATTCTTCCATCTTCTTTTATTTTACTTTATTTTATTTAGAAATTATAGTTGAGCAGATTGAAAGAAATCTTTTTTCTCCTCGGATGGGTCAATTGAGTAACACTGCAACATATTATGGTGGCTAATAAAAAAAAATTAAATGAGAACTTAAACTTTTATGATCAATATGTTTCTCACCCAAACTAGAAGAGATGTCATCATAATTTTCCTAGTTATCATAATGAAATATTATACATTGCTAGTCTCATCGATGAAACATATATGGGAAAATTTAATTTAGATTGTTATGATTTGAAGCAAATACTTTTGGCTTAAATTTTTGTTTCATTAACATTTGTTACTTAGTTATACAAATTGAAAGAATGCAAAATCACATATTACCATTTGAACAAGATTCTAGTGTGCTTTTGCACCAGCCTTTACACAAGCCAAAAATTAGATCCTTCATGTGAGCATGTCAGTGAGGGAAGAGACCTGACATATCATATCTTGGGTTGACTCAAAATATCATGTCATGTATCTTTTAGGGTGATAATATTTGCTTTTATGCTTTCTTATTGTTTAAGTTGTTGGTTAGTGCTTTATATTGTTTTTGTATTTATGCCATGGTTTATCCTTTTTTTTTGTATGTATCTATTTTATTATGTTTTATAACATTATTAGCACTTTACTTGCTACCAAATAATACTTATTTATTATAGAATGGAAGAAGAACAAGCATTAGATGTAAAGATAATTCTATTCTTCTACAAATTATACGAGATAGTAAATAGGTACATCCATATATTTATATGCTTTTCTATTATATCTATAGATTGTTAGATGTGTGCCCAAGAAGCTAGATTGACTATCACTTATAATACACTTCTAAAGATAATTTGATAATTTTGATTATAAATTAATAAATAGATTATTTTTCTATCACAGTGTGTATTTAAAAGTGTCTATGATATATCCTTTGAGTTAATAGTAATGATAATTTATATTTTTAAGAGTTAAAAATTTAAGACATGAATTTTCATAATTAACTCATAAAATGCTCCCGACCGTAGGATCATCATGAGGATGGTGATCGATCCAAAAGATTGATGTACGATTGCTTTCTTAGAATAGACTTATCTTGAGTCTACGGTGTGGAGACACCGGAGTGAGAGTACAGATACTTGTTAGAGAATGAGGGTACTGAGCATGACCACCTCGAGTAGTTATAAGAAAATCTATCTTCTCATCGATGACTAACTCGATGTTGTAGTGGTGTGTATGGTTCTTTGACTTGAGGTGCATCGACAGTTCATCTTGAGGGTGTTATAGTTTGACTACACCATAACTCGATCTTCTAGCTATTCGAAATTCTGAGGTATATGTTGGCTATAGCTTGTTCATTATAGGAATTGAATTGCATCAATAAGGGGATCTATCTACCTCGATAGATGAGGAATAGTCCTATGATAATTATGAGATTGAGTCCTTAACTCCATGGCCATGGCAGAGTGAAGATAATAGAAAGAGTTTCTATTAGGATTTTACATTAGACTCAAATTGAATGATTAATTTATATTATAGATATTAGGTTTGACGAGTTCACCTTAACTCTAATCCTGTTGGAGCTCAAGATAAAAGAATCCAATCACATAGGTAACTATATCGAGAGGTTCGCTTTCAATTTTGATAGATTACCACCATATACTGCTAGGTATCACTGATGGATTTTGGAAGCAATTAGAATGATTTTGATGATCAATCATTCTAATTGTATGAATCAGAAAAGTTCTGATCCATCGAAAGGTATTTCGATGATATCGATGATGGAGATCGTAACATATCTCATTACCATATAGAATTGAAACTAACTAGATCATGCAAACAAGAGTTTGGATCTAGATATCATCAATTGAGCTAATCCAGTTTGATTGATTTGGATTAGATCCAATCAGGTTCAAGATAATCGTGCTAGCACACAATTGAGCTTGACTTTCTTCTTCTGAAATCTTTCTGATTCATCACAACCAAGTCAAATTTGATTTAACTTATTTTTATATTTTGAATGAGTTTATTTTCATCTAACTGGAATAAGTCCAGATCAGATTAATTATAGAAATTAAATCCATTCATAGTCAAATTAGACTAGGGTCAAAAGTTGACCTATTTAAGAGAATTATGGATCACCTGATTAGATGCTTTTAAAAAAAATTTTAAAAATTATTTTGATCTAATTTTTGGATATGTGATATAGCATGAATTATACATTGGGTGTACCAAATTTTGTAATTTTTGGACGTATCTAGACTAAGTTATGATAGAGTTTAATTTGAATCAAACTCTTGAGGGAAGAGTCTTAGGCGCAATGGACTCTTCTTTATCTACTCATGCTGCCACCTTCCAGATTAATTTTTTGCATCAAAATTAGATGGAATCTAGGGACTTTCATGGAGATCAAGTCCAAGAGTCCCAATGATCAAAAAAATGAGGATTTTATTCAAAGAGGGACTCTAACTTGGCGCTATGCTTTTCTATAAGAACCCTTGCGCCAAGGCTCTTGATGTAGAAATATTTTTTATACCCAAAGGCTGCCATTCCAAATATCCCATGCCCCCTCTATCCTCTCTCTCCCTCTCTTCTATATGCCTAAAAAGTTAGATACAAATCTAAGAAAAAGATCTAATCAAATTTATGAAGAGTTCAGCATCTACGTGATGGTGTTCATGAGACGGACATGCTACCCTCAGAAATTTTTTGAAGAACTTTCAGATCAGATTCAGATTTGATCTTTAAAAAAAATTTATAAGGAGAAGATATCCTGATCCTTACTGAGTGGATATCGGTAGAGGTCAGGCATGTGCGTGGCTCCTTTCTGAACCTCAAAAAATATCAGGATCATCGCAGGATAATCAGATTACCCAAACAAGGTATGATATTAAATCTGATTTAATTTTTATTTTAATTTTTAATATCAGATCACTATAATTAAATTTGAAAACTCTTAGATTAGATCAAATCATTTAGAAATTTTTTAAAAAAATTCATCTTCGATCTGATCAGATCTGCATGATCCTACGACGGAAAATAGAATTTTTTTCTTTGACTGGTATCAGAGTCAGGTTAGCAATTCTTCAGATCTTTCTTAGATCTTATTTTACTTATGATCTGATACTAAAAAATTTTAGATATCACATCAGATGTGATTAGATCTAAAATCAAAAAATTAAATAATTTAGATATAATATATATGAGATGCATAACTAGACTAGGTATAGAATAGTTCTATGTATAGTCTAATATAATCATATATTTATTTTAATTAAATATAATTTTAAATCTATTTAATTTTTATTTTTTTGATATTATAATTATTATAATTAGATCTAAAAATAAAAAATAAAATTTTTATTTTTTGATTTATTCATATGAGATATAGAAGATGCATGCTTAGACTAGTCATAGAATAGTTCTATAAGATGTCTAGAATAGTTTTATTTTTCATATGATCAAATTTAAAATTTTATTTTTTAGATTTAATATGTGATATTTCAGATTTGAAAGTATGCGTATTGATGATACCTGAGATGTATGCAAGACATGTATTAGTTAGATCTTTTTATATGTGATATATGATCTAACTAGTTTTGTAGTAAAAAATATATATTTTTGATTAAGGAGTTTTCCATGGTCGTCCGATCATAAGAATAAAGTAGGATTTAAAGACCCTCTCTTTCTATTCGATGGGATGTTCTTATGACGTATAGGGATGCTACGCGTTCGTCCTTAATCAGAAATCAGAACTTATTTTTCTACAAAACCCTAGATTTTGAAACCCTAAAATTTTTATTTCATATTTTATTCATGAATCTAAAATTTAATTAAGAATTAAGATTATGAAATTAATTAGATCTAAAGATTATGAATTTTTAGATCTAAGACATATTCATAAAATTGAGTTTGGGCTTGGATATCTCAATTAGGTCTAGCGGTTGATCAAACCGAATCAAGAGTTGATTAGGTGGGATCAAAAAAAACTTAGATTTGACTAGCCTAATAAGATTAAGTTTGGATCAAGATCGAATCACATTGAGATATGACTCGATCAAGTCAAGACCTAATTTGGCTCCATGGTTCGAGCCTAGATTGTAGGCTAGTCCAATTAGTTCTGATTCGATAATTTGGTGTCTAAGATAAGTTTGGCAGATACGATCGACTAATTTTTAATTGACAGCTACTCGATCTGGATGCATTCTTATCAAGTTCATGGCATATCCCTTCCACTGGTCTTACTTACCTGGCCATTTGTATCGACTCAATTATGATTTAAGATAGCTAACAATTTGAGCCAACCCATGCCACTAGGTTAGTCATAATTGTTATGACTAAGTCAAGTCAAGTTTAAAGAGACCAAAATTAAATTTTTCTAAGAAAATATTAAGTCTAAGGTCTTCCACCATTGTAGATGTGCGGATCCTTTTCGGGATTGATTATTCTCGACTGAATACAGTAGTTCAGTTGCACCAAAAAGATACAACCATGTCTATTAAGCATTGTATGCTACGAGTAGGAGGATGGATTTGGCTTAATATTCTGGATATGGTGAGGAACCCAATCAAAAATTCAATCTGTGCAAATGATGGGTCTGACTTAACTAAGAAGTGGATCAATATTCTAGACATGGTAAAATTCATGAATTAGAGATTAGGTTAGGATGCACCATGATTAAAGAATCATTGGACAAGAGTTGTCCATTCATCGATTGATCCATCATCAATAACTGTTTGGTGAGATAGTGAGTCAATTGGTGGGACTGCACCATCCACTAGAAATCAATAATCATAAAAATTTTCGTATCTCTGCCAAGGAAATGTAGGGATCCAAGTAAATAGTGAAAGCCTAATTTATTTAAAAATAAAATTTTTAAATAAATTGATTAAGTCTAATTATAAAATCTAACTAAAAATTTTGATTCTCTACAGAAAAATATCTGCGTCCAACCCACTAGCCCGTATCCTGGACACCCATGGACTGATGGACCCAACTATAAGGATTGGCTCTAGAACTTCAAAATTATTTTGGATTTTAAGAAGTTGACTCATGTGTTGGAACAGGATCCTTCCACCTTACCAGTCCGTCCATTCGTTGATCAGAGAGCGTCTCTCGAGAAGTGGATGGATGAAGATAATAAAGCCAAGTATTACATATTGGGCTCGATGTCTGATGAGCTCCAGAACCAACATGAAGACATTAAGACTAGCCACCAAATGTTGGCTCACCTGCAAGAGTTGTTTGGTGAATAGAATCTCGCAGCTAAATATCAAGTCACTAAAAGACTATTTAAGGCTCAAATGTGTGATGGACAGTCGGTCCAAGATCATTGTCTGATAATGATTAAGAACTTAGAAGAGCTTGACAAGCTTAATGTTAAGTTAGATCAGGATTTGCAGACTAATATAATTCTGTAGTTCTTGACTGATGCGTATGGATAGTTCATCATGAACTACCATATATATAAACTTTAGAATACCTTGACTGAGCTTATGAATATGCTGGTTACTGCTAAGCTTTCTATGAAAGATTTTAAAGGCTCAGTACTTGCTATGGAGTAAACTTCTTTCAAGAGAAAGTCTTTTGGAAAGAAGAAGAAGTTTATGAAGAAGCAGAAGATAGATGGTGGGAAGAAGAAGGCAGAGTCAAAGAAGAAGGCCGTTGACAAAGAAAAATATTTTCATTACAACACTGACGGCCATTGGAAGTGGAACTGCCCTCTTTACCTGGCCAGTCTGAAGAACAAGAAGGAGGTAGGTCCTTCTGGAGGTATGCTCGTTATAGAATCTAATCTTATGATTTTTTTTACATCTAGTTGGATGCTTGACTCTGATTCTAGTGCTTACTTGTGCACTTCTATATAGGGTTTTGAGGATAGTAGGAGGCTGAGGGATGGTGAGATGATCCTATACATCGAAAATAAAGCAAGAGTTGCTACTGTGGTCGTGAGATCGTACCCTCTATGATTACCGTTAGGATTAGACTTAGTACTTAGGAACTATTTTTATGTGCCTGCAACAAGTAGAAATTTAATTTCTATTTCATGTTTAGCATAGGAAGGCTATGTAATTAGTTTTCTTAAGGACCATTATAATATTCTTTATGAAAAAATAAAATTATAAGTAGTTTTCTTATAAATAGTCTCTATCAGTTACATATTGATATTTCTATTTTTAATATCGAGCAAAACGTGAATGCCATAGGATCAAAGTGACCTAGGGATAGTCTAAATGATAGGTATCTTTAGCACCTTAGGCTAAGTCATATAGCTGAAGACAGGGTTAACAAATTAAAAAAATCTGGGCTATTGAGTCCATCGACTTTCGAGTCATATCCGATTTATGAATCATGCTTTCATGGATGATCAAGCTCTCTTTTGTTGGACGTAAGGAAAGGGCCACAGACCTGCTTGCTCTAGTACATACTGATGTATGCGGCCTATTTGATGTGCCAGCCAGGGATAATTACATCTACTTCATCATCTTTACCAATGATTTATCTCGATATAGGTATGTGTATTTGATGCGACACAAGTCTGAAGCTCTTAAAAGGTTCAAGAAATTCAAACTCGAAGTAGAAAAATAAATAGAAAAACCAATTAAGATTCTTCGATCAGATCGAGGAGGCGAATACCTTAGTTGAAAATTTTTAGACTATCTTAAGGATAATGGCATAGTCTCTCAATGGACTCTACCTGGAATGCCTCAATTCAATGAAGTTTCAGAATAAAGAAATCGGACCCTATTAGATATGGTTCGATCCATGATGAGCTTCACAGACCTTCTTGAGTTTTTTTGGGGACATAATCTATTGACCACTATATATCTACTGAATAGGATTCCATCTAAAATCATTCCTATCATATCGTATGAGATATGGCATGGTAAAAAATTAAGTCTGAGTCATCTTAGAATTTGAGATTGTTCGGCCCATGTCAAGAGACAATAGATGGATAAATTAGAGTCTAGATCTTTTAGAGCTCGATTTATTGGATATTCTAAAAGGTCATTAGAATATTTTTTCTATCTCCTGAAAGATCATAATGTGATTGTGAGTCAACATGCAATCTTTCTTAAAAAATAGTTTATTCAAGATGATGGTATCGGAAGATAGATTAGGCTCGAGGAGAAAGTCTCCCAAGAGCCATGAGCAAAGGAACCTATGGAACCCAATTAAATTGAGTCAATCCAATCACCACCTCATCCACCTCATAGATCAGAAAAGATTTTTCATCTCTCTAAAAAGTACTTAGGTACTATTTCAAAGGACGTAGAAAAAATATTCCTCATAGGAAAAGGGGTTCATGGTGATGATCCCAAAACCTATGATGAGGCGATATCAGATATCGACTCCGAGAAATGATTAGAGGCAATGAAGTCAGAGATTGACTCAATACGCTCGAACCAAGTTTGGACCTTGGTAGATCCATCTGAAGGTATGTACCTATTGGGTGTAAATGGATCTTCAAAAGAAAGATAGGTGCCGATGGAAATGTAGAGACATTCAAAGCAAGGCTCATAGCAAAAGGATATAGTCAGCACAAAGGCATTGACTATTAGGATACTTTTTTGTCAATAGCCATGCTCAAATCCATCTGCACATTACTTGCTGTTGCAGCCTATTTCGATTATAAAATTTGGCAAATGGATGTGAAAATGGCATTCTTAAATGAATATCTTGAGAAAAATATTTATGTACAAGAGCCGCTAGGTTTCACATCCAGTGATACTGATCATAAGGTCTACAAGCTACAAAGATACATATATGAACTTAAGCAAGCATCTCGGAGCTGGAATGCTCGTTTCAATGATATGATCAAATCATTTGGATTCATCAAGAATAAGGAGGAGCCCTATGTTTTTAAAAAGATCAGTGGGAGTGCTGTTGTCTTTCTTGTACTGTACATGGATGACATCCTCCTAATTGAAAATGATATTTTCATGTTGACTACGGTCAAAATATGGTTGTCTAAAAATTTTTTTATGAAAGACCTAGGAGAGGCATCCTTTATTTTAGGAATTAAGGTCTATAGAGATAGACTAAAAAAGATGCTGTGTCTCTCACAGAAGATGTACATAGAGGAGGTGCTAAAGATGTTTAGCATGAAAAACTCCAAGAGGGGATTGGGATATGGCGTTCATCTCTCCAAGAAGATGTATTCCAACACACATGAGGAGATTGATTGCATGAGCAAGATCTCTTATGCTTCAGTAATAGGGAGCCTCATGTATACCATGCTATGTACACGATCTGATATTGACCATGCTGTGAGTGTCATGAGCAAGTATTAGTCAAATCCAGATGAAGAGCACTGGATTTCTATGAAATGTATCCTTAAGTATTTGAGAAAGACTAAGGATATATTTTTAATCTTTGATAATGGAGAACTCCAGGTCCAGGGGTATACAAACTCAAATTTTATGTCCGATATAGATGATCGAACGTCGACATCTGAAAGTCTGTTTATTTATAATGGTGGTACTGTCAGCTGAAAAAGTTTCAAGCAGATGGTGATAGTAGATTCCACCATGGAAGCAGAGTACATCGTTGCATTAGAAGCTACAAAGAAGGCATTCTGGTACAAAAAGTTTGCCGCAGAGCTTGGAATAATGTCATCAAATGCCGTCCCTCTGTACTGCAATAATAATGATGCCATAGTCCTAGCTAAGAAGTCAAGATTCCACCAAAAATCTAAGCACATCGAGCGGTCATACCACCTCATCCGTGATTACCTCGAGAAGGGATATGTTGAGGTCAAGAGAGTCAACACTGCAGATAATGTGGCTAACCCACTAACAAAGCTATTAAGCCAATAGAAGATCAAAGCCCATCTTGAGAAGATGGGACGTAGATTTATAGTTAATTGACTTTAGATCAAGTGGAAGTTTGTTAGATGTGTGTCCTAGAAGCTAGATTGGCTGTCACTTGTAATACACTTCTAAGAATAATTTTATAATTTTAATTATAAATTAATAAAAAAAATATTTTTCTATCATAATGTGTATTTAAAAGTGTCTGTGATACATCCTTTAAGTTAATGATAATGATAATTCATATTTTCAAGAGTTGAAAATTTAAGACATGAATTTGTTAGATATATGTGCCCTAGAAGCCAGAATTGGCTGACACTTGTAATACACTTCTAGGGGCAAAATTATAATTTTGACTATAATTAATAAAATGGGATTATTTTCTATCACACATGTGTATTTAGTGTCTGTGATACATCCTTTGAGTTAATGGTAATGATAATTCATATTTTCAAGAGTTGAAAATTTAAGACATGAATAATCATTATTAACTCATAAACAGCTCCCGACCATAGGATCATCACGAGGATGGTGATTGATCCAAAAGGTTGGTGTACGATCGCTTCTCTTTAGTAGATGAGTCTTGAGTCTACGGTGTGGAGACACCGGAGCGAGAGTACAGGTACTCGTTAGAGAACGAGGGCACTGAGCGTGACCACCTCGAGTAGTCATTAGGAAGTCTACCTTCTCGTCAATGACTGACTCGATGCTGCAGTAGTGTGTCTGGTTCTTTGACCTGAGATGCATCGGCAGTTCACCTTGAGGGTGTTATAGTTTGACTACACCATTACTCGGTCTCCTAGCCATATGGAACCCTGAGGTGTATGTTGGCTATGACATGTTCATTGTAGGAACTGGATTGCATCAAGATGGGATCTATCTACCTCGGTGGTAGAGGAGCAGCCCTATGATAATCATGAGAATCAAGTCCTGAAGCCCATGGCCATGGTAGAGTGAAATAATAGAAAGAGTTTCTATTTAGATTTTCACATTGGACTCGAATCGAATGATTACATCATATGACAGAGACTAGGGTTTGACGAGTTTTACCTTAACCCTAATCTGATCGGGGCTCAAGATAGAAGAACTTAATCACACAGGTAGCTGCACCAAGAGGTTCACATTCAGCTCTGATGGGTTGCCACCATATACTGCTAGGTGTCACTGGTGGATTTTGGGAGCAATTAGAATGATTTAGATGATCGATCATTCTAGCTGTTCGAATCAGAAGAGTTCTGATCCATCGAAAGGAGTTTCGATGATGTCTATGATAGAGATCATGACATATCCCATTACCATACAGAACTGAACCTAACTGGGTCACACAAACAAGGGTTTGAATCTGGTGATCATCAATTGAACTGATCTAGTTCAATTGATCTGAATGAGATTCAATTAGGTTCAAGGAAATCGTGCTAGCACTCGATTGAACCTAACGTTCTTCTTTTGCTATCATAAATAAGTTGTCCTGACTGAGCCAAAGGAGTTTGTGCTCAATCAGAGGCCTTCATATGGTCTGACTGGAGGTTGTCCAAGTCAGAAAAGGTTGTCTTATTTTGTAAGACATTACCTGCCATTTTTGGTCACCTGCCATTTCTTGTTCTTTGACTTTGGTCAAAAGTCTACCTTTGACTGGTCAAATGTTGACCATTGACACTTTGACTTTTGACCACATGTCATGCACCTATTGGAGAGCTGGTGGGGGCCTGTCCCCCTGCCAGAACCTGGCAAGGAGAAGGGCGCACGCCAAGGGTGGCGTGAGCCCAAGTTAGGAGGCGCCTAGGAGTCCTTGTTGGACAAGGACTCCACCTCCCTTTTGGATTCCAATTCAGAGTTCTACTAAGAATCCAGTTTGACTGGTCTTAGGCGCCCTCTAAGGAGGAATCCAGGGGATCTCTATTCCAACCAATCAGATTTAGATCTGATTTCACAAAGGGTTGTGATTGGTTGAGAGGAAGAGGAGTTGGATCACAAGAGGTCTATAAATAAGACCCTGCGCCCAACCCTAATTCTAATGCAATTCAATTGAGAAAAATTCCCCATGCCCCAAGGCTGCCTCTCCCCTCCTTCTCCATGCCATAGTCTCTTCTCCCCTTGCTCTCCACGTCCAAAAGAGTTTTGGATTTAGGTTGGTGCGATTCAGATCAAGGAAAGGCGATCAAAAGCAAGAAGGCTGCGCTGCTGCAAAAGGACGACTGCAGATCTTCAAAAAGAGTTTTGAAGATCCTCCAGATCAGATCCAGATCTAATTTTTGGAGGTGTGATAGAGAAGAAGAGGATCTCCAGATCCAACCTGAGTGGATACCGGTAGAGGCCAGGCGCTTGCGTGGCTAAGATCCAGAACCTTCCGCTGCAATCAGGATCATCTACAGGGTAATAGGATTACCCAAATCAGGTAAATTAAATTTGATTTAATTTATCTTGTTTTATTTTATTTATTAAAATAATAAGAATCAGATCTGAAACATATCAAGATCTGATTGAGATCAAGAGAAAATTTTTGAAATATATCTCTTGATCTAATCAGATCTGAACGAACCTGGACCGAAAAATCAGGATTTCCCTTCAACTGGTATCAGAGCCATGGTTCTAAAATTGTTTAGATCTGATTTTAATTTTATTTTAATTAGAAAATAAAGTGATTTCAGATGTCACATGAGATGTGATCAGATCTGAAATCAAAAAAATTAAAATTAAATGATTTGGATCTAAGAACATGAAGATATGCATGACTAGTTCTAGAATAGAATAGTTCTATAGAATAGTTTTGCATGTCTTTGATTTAATCTGATTAAATCATATTTTAGATCTTCTTATTTACTATTTTTTGATATTATAAGTGTTATAATAACATCTGATAAACAGCAAATAAAAATTATTTAATTTTAAATATCATATGAGATATGATAGATGCATGACTAGACTAGTTGTAGAATAGTTCTACATAATTATCTAGATTAGAATTTATTTTGATTAGATCAATTTAAATCTAATTTTTTAGATTATTATGAGATAATTTAGATCTAAAAACATGCATGATTTGATACATGAGATGTATGCAAAATATGCCTTGATTAGATCTAAATTTGTATATGAGATATATGATATAGATCTATAACTGTTTTGTAGATTTACATGTTCCTGATTAAGGCGTTCCTCTTGGCCGTCCGGTCATAAGAATGAAGAAGGGTTTAAAGGCCCTCTCTTTCCATTCGATGGGGTGTTCTTATGATGTGTAGGGGTGCTGCGTGTTCGTCCTTAATCAGAAACCCAAAACTTACTTTCTGCAAAACCCTAGATCCTGAAACCCTAGGATTTATTGTGCATATTTTATTTATGAACCCAACTTAATTAAGAATTAAGTTTATGGAATATTAATTAGGTCTAAAATTGAGAATTTTAGATCTAAGACATATTCATAATACTGGGTTCGGGCTTGGGTAGCTCAATTAGGTCTAAGCGGTTGATCAAACCGAATCAAGAGTTGGTTAGATGGGATCAACAATGCTTAAATTGACCAGCCTAATAGGATTAAGTCTGGGTCAAGATCGAGTCACGATCAAGCAAGACCTAATTAGGCTCAGAGGTTAGAGTCTGGATTGTAGGCTAACCCAATTGGTTCTGACTCAACAATTTGGTGTCTAAGGTAAGTTTGGCACAGACGACCGACTGGTTTTTAATTGGAAGCTACTCGACCTGAATGCGTTCTTGTGCGAGTTAATGGCATATTCCTTCCACCGGTCTCACTTACCTGGCCATATCTGTTGACACAGTTCTGATCTGAGGTGGTCAATAATCCGAGCTAACCCATGCCACTAGGTTAGTCATAATTGTTATGACTAAGCCAAGTCTAGTTTAATGAGACCTGAATCAATTCTCCCTAAGAAAAGATTAAGTCTGAGGTCTTCCACCATTGTAGATGTGCGGGCCCTTCCCGGGGTTGATTGTTCTCGGCTGGATACAGTGGCTCAGTTGCACCGGAGAAGATGCAACCATGTCTATTAGGCATTGGATGCTATGGGCTGGAGGATGAGTTGGGCTCAATATTCTGGATACGGTGAGAGACCCAATTAGGAACCCAGTCTATGCAAATGGTGGGTCTGACTTAACTAAGGAGTGGATCAATATTCCGGATACGGTGAGATTCATGAATTAGAGACCAAGTTTGGGTGCACCATGATTAGAGAATCATTGAACAAGAGTTGTTCACTCATTGGCTAACCCATCACCAATAACTGTTAGGTGAGGTGATGAGTCAGTTGGTGAGACCGCACCACCCACTAGAAATCATTAAATCGTGGAGATTTTCGCATCTCTACAGAGGGAGTGTAGGGATCCGAGAAAATAGTGGGAGCTAATTTGTTTAAAAATAAAATCCCTAAACAAATTGGTCAAGTCAAAATTATAGTATCTAACTAGAATCTTTGACTCTCTACAGGAAAATGTCTGCGTCCAACCCATTGGCACGTATCCTAGACACACATAGACTGACTGGACCCAATTATAAAGATTGGCTCAGGAACTACAAAATTATTTTGGGTTTCAGAGAAGTTAACCACATGTTTTGGACCAGGACCCTCCCACCTTACCAGCCTCGTCCATCCACTGAACAGAGAGCATCTCTGGAAAAATGGATTGACGAAGATAATAAGGCCAGATATTACATGTTGGGCTCGATGTCTGATGAGCTCCAGCGCCAACATGAAGATATCGGGACTGCTCGCCAAATGTTGGCTCACCTGCAGGAGATGTTTGGTGAACAGAGTCGCGCAGCCAAATATCAAGTCACGAAATGACTTTTTAAGGCTAAGATGCGTGATGGGCAGTCAGTCCAAGATCACTGTCTGACAATGATCAAGGACATGGAAGAGCTTGAGAAGCTCGGTGTGAAGTTGGACTTGGACTTGCAGAACGATATTATTCTGCAATCCTTGACTGATGCATATGGGCAATTCATCATGAATTACCACATGCATAAACTTCAAAATTCCTTGGCCGAGTTAATGAATATGCTGGTTACCGCTGAGCTTTCTATGAAAGGTTCTAAAGGCTCAGTTCTTGCTATGGAACGGACTTCTTCCAAAAGAAAGTCTTATGGAAAGAAAAAGAAGTCTGTGAAAAAGCAAAAGGTGGAAGGATCAAAGAAGAAGAAGGCAGAACCGAAGAAAGAAGGCCGATGGCAAAGGAAAGTGTTTCCATTGCAACAGCGACGGCCATTGGAAGCGGAACTGCCCTACTTACCTGGCCACCCTGAAGAACAAGAAGGAAGGTCCTTCTGGAGGTATGCTCGTTATTGAGTCTAACCTTACGGTTTCTTCTGCATCCAGTTGGGTGCTTGACTCTGGTTCTAGTGCTCATCTGTGCACTTCTATGCAGGGTCTTGAGGATAGCAGGAGGCTGAGGGATGGAGACATGATCCTACGCATCGGTAATGGAGCAAGAGTTGCTGCAGTAGCCGTGGGAACATACCCTCTTCGATTACCATCTGGTTTAGACTTAGTTTTAAAAGACTGTTATTATGTGCCTGCAGCTAGCAGGAATTTGATTTCTGTTTCATGCTTAGCACAAGAAGGTTATGTGATCACCTTCTTTAAGGACCATTGTAACATTCTTTATGAAAGAAATAAAATTGCAAATGGTTTCCTTATTAATGGTCTTTATCAGTTGCATATTGATGTACCTGTTTTAACTATCGAGCAAAACGTGAATGCCAAACGACCTAGGGATAGTCCAAACGACAGATATCTATGGCACCTGAGATTAGGTCATATAGCAGAAGATAGGATTAACAAATTGGAGAAAAATGGGCTATTGAGTCCATTGACTTTTGAGTCATATCCAACTTGTGAATCTTGTCTTCAAGGCAAAATGACTAAACTCCCTTTTGTTGGACATGGGGAGAGGGCCACAGATCTCCTTGCCCTAGTACATACTGATGTGTGCGGCCCATTTGATGTGCCGGCTAGAGGCAATTTTGTCTACTTCATTACCTTTTACCGATGATCTGTCTAGGTATGGGTATGTGTATCTTATGAGACACAAGTCTGAAGCTTTTGAAAAGTTCAAAGAATTCAGACATGAAGTAGAAAAACAAACTGGAAAACCCATTAAGGTTCTTCGATCAGATCGAGGAGGTGAATACCTTAGCCGGGAATTCCTAGACTATCTTAAGGAAAAATGGCATAGTCTCTCAATGGACTCCACCAGGAACACCTCAACTCAACGGGGTTTCAGAACGGAGAAATCGGACTCTATTGGATATGGTTCGATCCATGATGAGCTTCACAGACCTCCCTGATTTTCTTTGGGGACATTCATTATTAACTTCAATTCTATTCTACTGAATAGGGTTCCCTCTAAAACCGTTCCTACCACACCGTATGAGATATGGCACGGTAAGAAACCAAGTCTGAGTCATCTCAGAATTTGGGGTTGTCCGGCTTCATGTCAAAAGACAACAAGCGGACAAGTTAGAGTTTAGGTCCTTTAGAGCTCGATTCATAGGATATCCTAAAGAGTCATTAGGATACTATTTCTACATTCCAGAAGACCACAATGTGATTGTGAGTCGACATGCCATCTTTCTTGAAAAATAGTTTATTCAAGATAGTGGCATTGGAAAGCAGATTAAGCTTGATGAGAAAGTCTCACAAGCAGAACGAGCTAAGGACCAAGTGGAACCAAATCAGGTTGAGCCAATAAGAACACTACCTCCTCCACCTCGTAGATCGGAAAGAGTTTCCCGTCCCCCTGAAAGATACTTAGGTATTATTTCAGAGGATGTAGAGGAAATGTTCCTCATAGGTAATGGTGCTCATGGTGATGATCCCAAAACCTACAACGAGGCGATATCAGATATCGACTCCGAGAAATGGCTTGAGGCAATGAAGTCAGAAGATTGACTCGATGCACTCAAACCAAGTCTGGACCTTGGTAGATCCACCAGAAGGTATAGTACCTATTGGGTGTAAATGGATCTTCAAGAGAAAGATTGGTGCAGATGGGAATGTGGAGACATTCAAGGCTAGACTGGTGGCAAAAGGTTATAGTCAACGTGAAGGCATTGACTATCAGGATACCTTTTCCCCGGTAGCTATGCTAAAATCCATCCGCACATTGCTTGCCTGTTGCAGCCTATTTCGATTATGAAATATGGCAAATGGACGTGAAAACGGCATTCCTAAATGGATATCTTGAGGAAGATATCTATATGGAACAGCCGCTAGGTTTCACATCCAGTGATACTGATCACAAGGTTTGCAAGCTGCAAAGGTCCATATATGGACTTAAGCAAGCATCTCGGAGCTGGAACACTCGTTTCAATGATGTGATCAAAAAGTTTGGTTTCATCAAAAATGAAGAGGAACCATGTGTTTTCAAAAGGGTCAGTGGGAGCGCTGTTGTCTTCCTCGTATTGTACGTGGATGACATCCTCCTTATTGGGAATGATATTCCCATGTTGACATCAGTCAAGATGTGGTTGTCCAAGGAATTCTCCATGAAAGACCTAGGTGAAGCATCCTTTATTCTAGGAATTAAGGTCTATAGGGATAGACCGAATAGGATGCTAGGACTTTCACAGAAGATGTACATAGAGGAAGTACTAAAGAGGTTTAGTATGGAAAACTCTAAGAGGGGATTAATACCCTTCAGACATGGTATTCATCTTTCCAAGAAGATGTGCCCCAGCACACCTGAGGAAATAGAACGCATGAGCAAGATCCCTTATGCTTCTGCAATAGGGAGCCTCATGTATGCCATGCTATGTACACGACCTGATATAGCCCATGCTGTGAGTGTCACAAGCAGATATCAGTCAAATCCAGGTGAAGAACACTGGACTTCTGTGAAATGTATCCTTAAGTACTTGAGAAGAACTAAGGATATGATGTTGGTCTTTGGTAACGGAGAACTCCAAGTTCAAGGATACACAGACTCGGACTTCATGTCCGATATAGATGATCGAAAGTCGACATCTGGCAGACTGTTTGTGCTGGAAGAGTTCCAAGCAAACGGTGATACCATCTCATCCGCGATTACCTTGAGAAAGGTTACGTTGAGGTCAAGAGAGTCAACTCCGCAGATAATGTGGCAGACCCACTTACAAAGCCGTTGGGCCAGCAGAAGATCGAAGCCCACCTTGAGAAGATGGGACTTAGACTTGTAGCCAATTGGCTTTAGGACAAGTGGGAAGATTGTTAGATATATGTGCCCTAGAAGCCAGAATTGGCTGACACTTGTAATACACTTCTAGGGGCAAAATTATAATTTTGACTATAATTAATAAAATGGGTTATTTTCTATCACACATGTGTATTTAGTGTCTGTGATACATCCTTTGAGTTAATGGTAATGATAATTCATATTTTCAAGAGTTGAAAATTTAAGACATGAATAATCATTATTAACTCATAAACAGCTCCCGACCATAGGATCATCACGAGGATGGTGATTGATCCGGAAGGTTGGTGTACGATCGCTTCTCTTTAGTAGATGAGTCTTGAGTCTACGGTGTGGAGACACCGGAGCGAGAGTACAGGTACTCGTTAGAGAACGAGGGCACTGAGCGTGACCACCTCGAGTAGTCATTAGGAAGTCTACCTTCTCGTCAATGACTGACTCGATGCTGCAGTAGTGTGTCTGGTTCTTTGACCTGAGATGCATCGGCAGTTCACCTTGAGGGTGTTATAGTTTGACTACACCATTACTCGGTCTCCTAGCCATATGGAACCCTGAGGTGTATGTTGGCTATGACATGTTCATTGTAGGAACTGGATTGCATCAAGATGGGATCTATCTACCTCGGTGGTAGAGGAGCAGCCCTATGATAATCATGAGAATCAAGTCCTGAAGCCCATGGCCATGGCAGAGTGAAATAATAGAAAGAGTTTCTATTTAGATTTTCACATTGGACTCGAATCGAATGATTACATCATATGACAGAGACTAGGGTTTGACGAGTTTTACCTTAACCCTAATCTGATCGGGGCTCAAGATAGAAGAACTTAATCACACAGGTAGCTGCACCAAGAGGTTCGCATTCAGCTCTGATGGGTTGCCACCATATACTGCTAGGTGTCACTGGTGGATTTTGGGAGCAATTAGAATGATTTAGATGATCGATCATTCTAGCTGTTCGAATCAGAAGAGTTCTGATCCATCGAAAGGAGTTTCGATGATGTCTATGATAGAGATCATGACATATCCCATTACCATACAGAACTGAACCTAACTGGGTCACACAAACAAGGGTTTGAATCTGGTGATCATCAATTGAACTGATCTAGTTCAATTGATCTGAATGAGATTCAATTAGGTTCAAGGAAATCGTGCTAGCACTCGATTGAACCTAACGTTCTTCTTTTACTATCATAAATAAGTTGTCCTGACTGAGCCAAAGGAGTTTGTGCTCAATCAGAGGCCTTCATATGGTCTGACTGGAGGTTGTCCAAGTCAGAAATAGGTTGTCTTATTTGTAAGACATTACCTGCCATTTTTGGTCACCTGCCATTTCTTGTTCTTTGACTTTGGTCAAAAGTCTACCTTTGACTGGTCAAACGTTGACCATTCACCCTTTGACTTTTGACCACATGTCATGCACCTATTGGAGAGCTGGTGGGGGCCTGTCCCCCTGCCAGAACCTGGCAAGGAGAAGGGCGCACGCCAAGGGTGGCGTGAGCCCAAGTAGGAGGCGCCTAGGAGTCCTTGTTGGACAAGGACTCCACCTCCCTTTTGGATTCCAATCAGAGTTCTACTAAGAATCCAGTTTGACTGGTCTTAGGCGCCCTCTAAGGAGGAATCCAGGGGTCTCTATTCCAACCAATCAGATTTAGATCTGATTTCACAAAGGGTTGTGATTGGTTGAGAGGAAGAGGAGTTGGATCACAAGAGGTCTATAAATAAGACCCTGCGCCCAACCCTAATTCTAATGCAATTCAATTGAGAAACCCACGCCCCAAGGCTGCCTCTCCCCTCCTTCTCCATGCCATAGTCTCTTCTCCCCTTGCTCTCCACGTCCAAAAGTAGTTTTGGATTTAGGTTGGTGCGATTCAGATCAAGGAAAGGCGATCAAAAGCAAGAAGGCTGCGCTGCTGCAAAAGGACGACTGCAGATCTTCAAAAAGGTTTTGAAGATCCTCCAGATCAGATCCAGATCTGATTTTTGGAGGTGTGATAGAGAAGAAGAGAATCTCCAGATCCAACCCGAGTGGATACCGGTAGAGGCCAGGCGCTTGCGTGGCTAAGATCCAGAACCTTCCACTGCAATCAGGATCATCTACAGGGTAATAGGATTACCCAAATCAGGTAAATTAAATTTGATTTAATTTATCTTATTTTATTTTATTTATTAAAATAATAAGAATCAGATCTGAAACATATCAAGATCTGATTGAGATCAAGAGAAAATTTTTGAAATATATCTCTTGATTTAATCAGATCTGAACGAACCTGGACCGGGAAATCAGGATTTCCCTTCAGAATTTTCATAATTAACTCATAAAATGCTCTCGACCGTAGGATCATCACGAGAATGGCAATTAATCTGAAAGATTGGTGTACGATTGCTTTCTTAGAATAGACGTATCTTGAGTCTACGGTGTGGAGACATCAGAGCAAAAGTATAGATACTTGTTAGAGAATGAAGGCACTGAGCGTGATCACCTCAAGTAGCCATAAGGAAGTCTACCTTTCCATCGATGACTGACTCAATGCTGCAGTGGTGTATATGGTTCTTTAATCTGAGGTGCATTAATAATTCATCTTGAGGATGTTATAGTTTGACTACACCATAACTCGATCTCCTAACCATTCGAAATCCTGAGGTGTATGTTGGCTATAGCATGTTCATTGTAGGAATTGGATTGCACCAATAAGGAGATCTATCTACCTCGGTAGATGAGGAGCAGTCCTATGATAATCATAAGATTGAGTCCTTAAGCCCATAGCCATGGCGGAGTGAAGTGATAGAAAGAGTTTTTATTAGAATTTCACATTGGACTAGAATCGAATGATTAATTCATATGACAGACATTGGGTTTGACGAGTTCACCTTAACCCTAATCATGTCGGGGCTCAAGATAGAAGAACCCAATCACATAGGTAACTACACCAAGAGGTTCACTTTCAGTTCTGATGGGTTGCCACCATATATTGCTAGATGTCACTGGTGGATTTTGGGAGCAATTAGAATGATTTTGATGATCAATCATTCTAATAGTATGAATCAGAAAAGTTCTGATCCATTAAAAGATATTTCGATGATGTCGATGATGGAGATCGTGACATATCTCATTACCATACAGAATTAAACCAAACTAGATCACACAAATAAGGGTTTGGATCTAGATATCATCAATTGAGCTAATCCAGTTTGATTTATTTGAATTAGATCCAATCAGGTTCAAGGTAATCTTGCTAGCGTGAGCCTGACTTTCTCCTTCTGAAATCTTTCTGATTCATCATAACCAAGTCAAATTTGATTTGACTCATTCTTGTATTTTGAATGGATTTATTTTCATCCAACTAGAATAAGTCTAGGTCAGATTAATTATAGAAATTAAATCCATTCATAGTCAAATTGGACTAGGATCAAAAATTGACCTATTTGAGAGAATTGAGGGTCATCTGATTAGATTCTTCTAAAAAATCCTTTAGAAATTATTTTAATTTAATTTTTGGATATGTAATATAGCATGAATTGTACATTGAGTGTACCAAATTTTATGATTTTTGGAGATTTCTAGACTGAGTTATAATGGAGTTTGATTTGGATAAACTCTTAAGAGAAGAGTCCTAGGCATAGTGGACTCTTCCTTATCTACACATGCCGCCACATTCTAGATTGATTTTTGGCATCAAAATTAGATGGGATCTGGGGATTTTCATGGAGACCAAGTCCAGGAGTCCCAATGGTAAAAAAATATAAGAATTTTGGTCAAAGAGAGACTCTAACTTGGCGCTATACCTTTGTATAAGAACCCTTGCACCAAGGCTCTTGATGTAGAAATATTTTTCATACCCAAAGGCTGCCATTTCAGATATCCCATGCCTCCTCTATCCTCTTTCTTCCTCTCTTCTACATGCCTAAAAAGTTAGGCACAAATCTAAGAAGAAGATCCAATCAAATTTGTAAAGAGTTCAGCATCTACGCGACGGTGTTCGTAAGACGGACATGCTACTTTCAGAAATTTTTTGAAGGACTTTCATATCAGATTCAAATTTGATCTTTGGAGAAAAGATTTATGAGAAGAAGACGTCTAGATTCTTCCTAAGTGGATATCGATAGAGGCCAGGCGCGTGCATGGCTTCTTCTAGAACCTCAGAAAATATCAAAATTATTGTAGGATAATCAGATTACCCAAACAAGATATGATATTAAATCTATTTTAATTTTTATTTTAATTTTTTAATATCAGATCACCATGTTCAGATCTGAGAACTCTTAGATCAGATCGAATTATTTAGAAATTTTTTAGAAAATTTATCTCAGATCTGATCAGATTTGCACGATCCTGCGGTGGAAAATAGGATTTTTCCTTCGTATATATCTTTATCTCAAATGAATGGATATATATTATTGAAACTTCAAAATTTGAACGGTGTTTTAAATTTATATTGTAGCATGTTATGTTTTTCATTCATTTTGTGCTGCTTGTCTCTAATATAGTTATCATTGTTAGATGAATCCGAAAGAAATAAGGGCTTTACTATTGTTTTTGTTTGTGTCATGGTTTAGCCAAATGCATTTTGGACTCTCATGTTCCATTCTCTTTCATAACATTGCTTACATTTTACAAGTTACGTGCTACTAAATAATTGTCATTGGTTATATAATTGAAGAAGAGCAAGAATAGGATGTCAAGGTTTAATTCTTCCACAAACTACAAAGATAATAATTATGTCAATATGTTTATATGCTTTTCATTTATTTCTTTATTTTAGCATGATATTATTTTTTTTGGTTATTTGTCTCTTATATAGTTATCACTATTTAATGAATTTGAATGAAATAAGACATTATGCATTATTTGTGGTGTGCTTTTATTATAATACCAAAAATTTCATGAAAAAATACTACTATTTTTAATTTTTTACAAATTCTTACCTTATATTTATGATTTTACTATAACATAAATATATTTATTATATTATTATGGTATCATTATTTAACTCTGGTCAACCAAATGGTTGAACTGGTGACCCGTGATCAGGTTACTTTTCTTATTTGGTTAGTGATCTGATTTTTAAAACATTAGCCTAAAGTTTTACTTTCTATCCCTATATTGCGATGCGCTTAGGAAAAATATACTATATACTTCACAATGCAATTACAGAACCTTGAGCTAAGATATCACTATTTTCTTTGCTCCACCTAGCTCTAAACTTGGGGACTTGAATAAATTATAAGAGCTTCTTTAGCTAGTTCAGCCACAGTATTACGAAGATAAGCATTGTTGATCCAATAGAAGAGAAGAAAAAAATTCTTTTAATCAACTCAACTTGAATCTCTTTAAAGAAAATTTAGAAATTGATAAAAGTAGATCCAACATTTTGTTTTCTTATATTAATAAACTATAAAACAAACCTATAAAGCTTTTATTTGTATTAGTAAGATTATGCTTATACAATGTAAGTTAGATTCCTCTTTTAGCAAAAAGAGGTTATAGTTTTCCCAATATTGATATAACTAGTAAAACTAATTATGAAAAGTTAAAATTCTATAGAAGATAGATGATAACTACTATAAATTTACTAATAAAAATATTAATTTATAAATTAATTTATATTAATTTTTAAAAATTAATATTTTTATTTATTATTTTTTAAAAATATATCATAAATAAAAAGAGCTCATTTTTTTGTCACAATGAAACAAGTTTAGAGTCAATCCGAGTTAAAACGGATCCGGTATGAAATTTTAAAGAAAGAAAAGAAAAAAATAAAAAATATAAATATTGGCTCAGTCGGCGTGGTCAGCTAAGCTATCGAAACAGCTCAATCGATGCGACAAGCCCAGCCAACATGCCAGCTAGCCAGCCTAGCACTAGAAGCCGGCTCGCAAGCCCGTGAGCCCACATGCAGCGCTAGCCCCCTAGCCCACCAATCCATTAGGCCACTGATGTACAGTGAACCAATCAGCCGGTCCATGAAATCAAGCATAGACTGCCCAGTTAAGCAGGCATGCCCAATTAGCGCATGACACGTGGCAGACCTAGACCCTTAAGGGTTTAGAGAAAAACTCACATGACTTATGGGGGCAAAACGATAATTTTACATGCAAAGACATGCGGTGATTAGTTGCGGTCTGTGGTACACTCGATTCAGATGGTCTATGGGCATAGTAAAGGCGCAATCGGATGGTCTAGCTCTCTTGCGATCAAAATTGGACGGCTGTGGTTATTTTCTATTTTGATTCGATTTCCATCAGTGGTCGTTGCACGATCGAACGGCTCTAAATGCTCCTGACAGTGATCCAACGATCGACGACAACCCCGACGGCAATTCAAGCACCCAGCCTATGATCCAATGACCAAAAATTCATCATCAAGCATGATCCAATGGTCAGAATTTAATCTAACTATGATTAGGCTTGAAATAGTGATTTTTTGGATGATTTTCGAGCGTTTGATTAAAATCTGATGGCCAGAACTCATGGAACTCAACAAGATGCGATTCAACAGTATTTTAAACCGATTTTTACTTGGATTTCTCAATATATGCCGACCAAAACTCTTCTTTAGTCCCATATTGCCTACAGCAAAGGTCTCTCCTCTCCAACACTCTATTTAAAGGGTACCAGGCTTCCAAAATCAAGCTATCTTCTATCACGAAAAGATAATGGTATAGGATAGAGCCATGCTTGAGATTCAAGGTTGCTTCGAGGCAGACGATACCGAGAGAAAGAGTCGATCTACTATACCACCTCAATGCCAATATCGATCCGAGATCAAGATCAACACTAGTTTTTATTTTCTTTTTGTATTCTTTTAAAATTTCATATATTTAAATTTTGAACTTTAAATTAATGTAAATTTTATTTTTTTGCTGTTTAAATTATAGCTTTTTATTTTTAATTATAAATTTAATTTTTAAACTTTAATTTTATTATTCTTTATTTTTATTGTAAGTAGATGCTAAGATCTAACTAGTAAATCTTAGTACCAAGTTTACTTTTCTACATCATTTAATTTTTACTTTTTATTTATAATTATATTTTTTGACTTTAATTTTATTTTTATTTTTTTAAAATAAAATCAAAGATTTCAAAACTGAAATATTATTTTCTCTGTGGATTCGATCCGACTCACTACTATCTACGTATTTTTAATTATTTAAAAAAAATTAAAATTAAACTAATAAATATGGTATCCTAACGATAACATCGTACTCTTATCAATAAATCTACACTTATGTATCAATTTTATCTTCAATCATGTTGTCTAATTATTTTTGGACTAGGAGATATGCCTGCTTAGGAAAAATAAATTTACTTTGAGTAGGCCATAATGATGTCTAAATGATGGAAGTCAGCCCTGAGCACTTAATACATTGCACCTACATGGGGTTGGGCCACATCATTAGCTCAAAAAGTTATCCAAATATTTTTTTTGTAAAAAAAAAAAAAAAAGGCAACTCAATAGGATGTTTTACATGCATGTTAGAGACTTTGGAACATGCGATTCAAATTTAGATACGATGGATTTTTCTCCCAGCCCCTTCCTATATTGGTTCAATTGTGGAAGTTTACAATTGACTAAGGCTTCTCGGTTAGTTCTTTTTTCATATGTTTCTAAACTGTGGTGGTGTACTTTTCTACTTTATACTCTAGAAATGCTAAGTTCAAGACAAAATCAAAGTTTTTATATAGTTAGCTCACACAACTTATATGCTTTGAAAGAAAGGTTGGCTTGTAGCATCCTCTTGTCCCCTTTGTTTTGTTGGTGCAATAGGGTCCCATTTTCTGCTTTACCAAAAGCCTTTGGTTTATTAAGAAGACTTATTGTGATATAAAAAGTCACGCCCCTGTTATCTCTTGGGACTACCTAGAGATGGAAAAGAGTGCAGAAGGGTTTGAGAGCTAGACAGGACTAACTAGTAATGGCCATTTTTGCTAGAATGTGCCGAAGAGGAATTCAAGAATCCTCTTGAACAAAAAATCTAGCACGGTTCAAGTTTGATCCCAGGATGACGATCACGAACTTGTTAAATGGGGGAGTTGTCTGCCATCCAAAGAAACATAAGGCTCTATTAGTGAGAGACTTCCCCAAAATTTATTAATAAAGAAGGTTACATGTATAGGGTGAGAAAGGAGGAGGAAAGACATTACAAGGGCAGTGGGAAAGTATGTAAGGGAAGGTGAGAGTGTGGGACAACCATCTATTTAAGTTAAAGAGTTTGTTGGAAGCAGCTTTGTGACCATCCATTAAGCTAGTTGAGCAAAGATTGGCCCAAAAGTTGAAGGAATGAATAGCCTTGTGCAGGATTGATGAAGCAAAGTCCTATTTTGTAAAGAAGATTCTTGAGTTCCTTTCATACCACATGTGCCACATGATAGACATGAATAATTGATCCCATCCTTTGCTTATATTCTTATGGTTTTTCCTATGCGGTTAAAAAAGTTTTTAGATTAGGAGAACAACCACTAAGATCAAGGCATGAGGAAATGCATGCTTGCTTAGATTGCTTGAGTGAAGAGGCATCTGATGAAGAGATGGGCACCAATCTCAAATCGACATCTAGAGCTTACTTTTCATTATTTTCTTGCTAGAACTTCAATAGCGTGTAGCTTGTTTCTAAGAGTTAGCCACCCGCATGCTGACCTTTACCTTTTCTAGCATACGAGCCTTCCAAATAATTTGGTAGAATGGATAGACGGTACCCTCATTATTAATGAACTTGTACAATGACTCCACACTATAAGATTCATCTATACCGAGCTTCCATACTAGCACATAGGTTGAGCTAGAAGAGAAGGCCCTGGAGTTGATCCATCTAGGCTGATTTTGAGGATGCAAAGGGACCAAAAACTCGGGTCCTCTACCATCTTGACCTTTTGTTCCAAAATGAAGGCATAAAGGAGTTATGAATTGCAATTTTATATCTTATATGAATCCATTAAAATCAAAGGAATCGAGCTAATCCGTCCATCATCCTAAATTTTAATTTTTTTCATTATTTCAAAGCTAGAATGATATGCAGTTCTAGAAGGCTTTGATATCTTTTCAAATAGCTTTCAAATTAAATCGAGGAAGCTCCATAAGGCCTTTTCCTCACATGCTAAATCTACATCGGGACCAGCGGGATTCACAAACCTATCATTTCCACAAGGCCTCTTCTCTTTTCAATATTTTTCATGCTCATTAACCCGAGTGAGAGGTTCATGTTTCTGAAATTTTTGATGTCCAAGCCACCTTTCTTTCTATCCCAGAATACACTATCCTAATTAAGCAAATAATGTAGGACAGACACTAATGCTCTCCCTCCCCTTCCAAAGAAAAGCTCTTCTTAGCTGGCCAATTTTGTTCAACTCCCACTTCAGAAATTTGAATATGGACTTGAAGAACGAGGGTAATGCAGATCATATAACATTAATAAGATAGATGCACCCTTTTATTGATAGCAACTTATCCTTTCATAATGCCAATCTTCTACTAATTTTTTTCAACTAAGGGCATCCAACACTATTTTAGCATCTTCTTATCGTATAATGGTAGATTGAGATAAGTGAAATTCAAGCTTCCCTTGTGGCAATTCATCATTGTGGCAATACAGAAGCTTTGGTCTCCTCCATATTGATGCATATGACCAAGCTTTTGTGGAAGATGATTTCAATCCTGTTGCATTCTTAAAAGCAAGTATAAGAGCCTTAATTGAAATAATTCTGTCCTTTTTCCCCAAACAAAGGAGGAGGGAATCAGTAGTGAAATGCAAACATTTGACATTATGGAAGCATGGTAATTCACCAATCCATTCAATCAAACCAATGAGGCCTACTCTTTCTTATAACTTGGTAAGGATATTCATGATAAGGATGAAGAGAGCCAGGGAGAGGGGATCACCTTGCCATAGTTGTTGCTTGCACTTGATCCACTTGCCGGTAATGCCATTCACGAGAAAAGCCATCAAAGATGAGGAAAGGATGAGTGGAACCACTTGATCCATTTAGGAGGAAAAACCCTGGCAAGCATCAAGGAGAATAGAAAGTTCTAGTTAACTTTATCAAAGGATTTCCCAAAATCCAGCTTGCGAAGTACTTTGAAGTGTCTAGATCTACTATAATTTGCTAAGATCATGTGAGTAGTTGTGGCAACCAGATTGGGTTGGATCATATATAAGTCAGGTCTGATGTGGGTTGGATAAAAAATTTGTGACTCTAAACCCAACATGTTTATTAAATGGATCAAAAATTCAAATTTGAACCTGACCTATTTATTAAATAGATAATCCAACCCAATCCACATAATCCACTTATTAAATAGATTAAGTTAGGTTAAACAAGATAAGTGGGTTAAACATGTTAGGTCGAAAATAGGTTAAGTAGGTTTTAAATAGGTTCAATAAGTTTTAAATAAGTTAAATGTGTCAAATAATCTGACCCAACTATTAAATGAGCCAAAATGGATTAAACGAGTCAAAGATCTAAACCCAAACCCAATCTATTTAATAAATAGGCTTAAACAAGTTGATCTATTTGTGACCCAAACCTATTTATGTCAAAACCAAATCTACTTAAAGTGCATTGTTTGTAGGTCGAGACATAAATTGCCACCCTTACTCATGAGTACTCAAGAAGTTCTCGATGATATACCATCCTTTAATAAATGTGGATTATGGGTCGTCAATAAGAAGTGGTAGGAACTTTGCAATTATGAAGTCTAGAATATTGGTTATGATCTTGTACAAGATGTTGAGGAGGTTGATTGGTTGAAAATCATCGACCATGAGCAGACCTTCTTTATTTAGGATATGTGTCATATAAGTAAATTTAATCCTATTGAGGTCCAACACCTCTTTACAAAAATCTTCAAGAAGAGCCATTATATCATCTTTTAGCATGTTCCAATATATCTAGAAGAAGTAAAAGGAGAATCCATTCGGACATAGAGCTTTTGATTTGCTTAGTGAGAATACCACATGCATGACTTTCTCTCATTCAAAAAATCATCTACTAAGGATTCTAAATTAACCAAGGGATTGTCATACAAAAGATTTTAGTTAATAAAGAGGGATAGGGAGCAAGAGATACCAAAGAGATTCTTGAAGAAATTATATAGAAATAAAAGAATTTGATTATATTTTGTGTGCTCCACTCTATTATCCAGAATAGAAGAGATAAGATTTCTTCTTTTCCTCCCCAAAGCCATCTTGTAGAAAAAGGCAGTGTTTCTATTTCTCACCTCGAGCTATGTTATTTGAGATGTTTGGCCCTAGTAATGCTCTTCTTTTTATAAATAGTGTATTATGCTTGCTATGATTTTTCTGGTATTATGTTCCATGGGAATAAGTCTAGTGGACTTTACTTTTTTGTTTAGCACTTCAATTTCACATAGAAAATTTTTTCTTTTATCCCTTTGTCAAAATTCTTCCTAATTTTAGATAATCTCTTAAGGGTTGATCGAAGCATTCTAAAATTATCAACCCACTTGGTGGCCATATTTTGATTTACACGAATAGCCTGTCAGGATCTAGAGACAATGTCATTTAACCCTTCTTCTTTGGTCCATGATAATCTGAAAGTACGATAATCCATCAACTTTAGATTGCAATCTAAGCTATCGTGCATGATTTGAAACCAAGTTAACTTATGACTTTAGGATAGTGGTCAAGAATAAGTCATCCCAATCTAAGGAGCATAAGAATCAATTGAGCCTTGCAATTAATGGAGAGTCCCTTCCATTAAACTGAGTCATGCTTCTTGAGGCCAATATTTATTAGCTAGAGAGCAAAAATAAGATCCATAAAGGCTAGGGTGTCCTTAATGCCTTGAGGATTACCTCACCTATCTTAGATAGGCTTCTTGATGTTAAAGTCCTCGCCTAATCAGCCAAGGACCAAAAAGTTCACTCTTGATTTCTACTAACTCATGGAAGAAGTCCACCCTAGAGGCTCAGTCATTGGGCCCATGCACTATGGTGATTATCATAGATCTCCTCAAGGGTTTGCCATCATAGTGATAGAGAATTTTTTTTTTTTAATTTTTTTTTTTACTGAGGAATTCAAAGAAGTGAAGATAATCAGGTTCCACTCAATAATAATGTATCTAGCCAAGCCTACCACATCCAACCGAATCCAATTAGTGATTCTATCATCCCTAATCGATTAAAGAGTGGCAAATGATCATGGGACGGCAATTTTGGGTTCCTAAATGAGAAGGATATCACATTTAGAATCAAAGACCAACTCCTTAATAGCCCACCTTTTTTAGGATCTAGACCTCTTGTGTTTAATGTTACAACTATCATTCATGTGGAGGAAAGCAAACAAATAGATGGAGAAAAAGGTAACTAAATTATTTTATTAAGAATCCTACCTAATGAGAGAGAGTAGCATTGAAACAAGATGAAAAAATTGAGCAACAAAGAGATAAAGCTACTAATAGCACATTGTTGATAGAGAGGAGACAATAGAAGAAAATCTAACCATTGAAAATATTCAAACAGTATTGCTAAGAACATCCATGGAGTGAACATCCATAGAGTATAAGAATAGATCAGTAGAAGGCATAAGATAGTTGATAGAGATGGCAAAGATGGGGGCATAGAAGTGGCTCAAAAGAGACAGTCTTGCTATTAAATAGAGAAGTAATAAGGCACTACTACGAATCTCTTCTCCTTCTCTTTCACTAGTATGGATAAAATTGATTTCGAAGCAAGTTTGTTTGAAAATGAGAACCTGCACCACCTTGCCCCATTCAATAAGGAGTTCTTAGGATTAAGCGTAGGGCATAACAAGGTAGACTAAATCCTCTATCTTTATAGATTTTTTTTTTATCTCGAGGGCATAAGTTTCGTTATAGCAAACCTTACTACTCCAATGGCTTTTGCCTAGCACATCTTTGTTATTCTCCCTCTGGAAGGAGAGAACTCTTGAAGGTGGGAGAAGGTATCTGCTCTTCAATCTCTTGCTTGTGCTTGGTAGAGATTTTATAGAAGCCCTTGACATGGTCATCATGAGTGGGAGATGAGGGAAGCTTGTTAGGGAGTGAAGAGAGGGCTACCATATTTGCTAGGTTAGTGCTAAATAAGGTAACATCAAGTGAGGTGTTCTCAGCCATGGAACGGGGAGTCTTTTTGATTGAGTTGTCAAGAAGGGGCCTTGTTAACCAACTTGGTCAACCAAAATTCCATAGCAAGGACCTATTGTTAGAGTAAAAATAGATTGGGGCCCATCAAGGAGACTTGGGAGTGTGGATGATTTGCCTCTTTGAGGAGTCAAGGTGGTTTCTGATGAGAAATATGTAGGATTTCATATTTGAATTTTAAAATTTTTTGAAATAAAATGCAGCGAAAGATTTAGATTAAACTATTTAATCTACAAAAGCATGTAATCTAATTACTAAACCATACATCTAAGACTTATAATATATCATAATGTATATATAAATATGAAAATAAATATTTTGATATTGATCAAATCAATATCCTAAATCTAGAATAGTTCTAGATCTAAATCCTAGATCGCATCTGGGTATGAGAAGAGATCAAATCTCTTACCTTCGCATAGGTCGAGAACTCCGTAATTGATTTCATCATAGTTCTTTGTTGCTCGGAGCTGCACATGCGTCCGACCTCTATAGGTAATCCATACGAGATCGTAACTCTGATCGAAGATTCATCGAATGAAGATCTGCTTAAAGTACTAGCTTCTCGCAGATCCCTCTTGATGGTTGATCTGAAAGATTTAGATCTCTTAGACACTCCAAGAGGTGAAGAATAAGGAGGAAGAAGAGACTCTTCTCTCTTATTTTTTTCAAAAATAAAATCAGAAAAAATGACATATCTGCCCTTGGATCTCCATCGGAAGGAACAAGGACTATCCGATCGCATATCTCCTGTAGCTATAGACCACATGGATCGGGTACATGGATGACCTCCGCCAATCACTGCACGCCACATCAATACGAAATGACATATATGCCCTTGTGAACCACGACATTTTCCCGTAAATCCTTTAAGGGTCTTGGTCTGCCACACAGCGGATGTTGATTAGATCCTCCTGCTAAGCTGGTTGGTCTGTGACAAGAACCACGGATCGAATTGCTGGTCCATCGTGCATCGACGGGCCTAATGGGCCAAATTTTTAGGCTTTTTATATATTTTTATATTTTTTCTTTATTTTTCCTTCAAAACTCTATTCTAGATCCATTTTAACTCCAATTCGCTTCAAATTTATTTCATTGCAATCCATAAATTGAGCTCTTTTCATCCATGATCTTCTTTACTATAAAAGATAAAATAAAAAAATAATTCTTAAAAAAAAAGATAAATTAATTTAATAAATTAATATTTTTATATATATATTTTACGTATTTATTACACCCTCCAACTTGAATTTTGCCCATCCTCG
The DNA here is from genome assembly GCA_006176705.1 of Cocos nucifera. NCBI lineage: Eukaryota > Viridiplantae > Streptophyta > Magnoliopsida > Arecales > Arecaceae > Cocos > Cocos nucifera. Next base: position 167,731 of record QRFJ01004463.1, read on the forward strand.
AGTAAAGTAGATAAATTAGCAATATATACCGACTTAGCCTTGAATTAAAAGTTAAGTTTAGATACTCCTAAAGGCAGCTGATATCTAGCCAGACCATTAAAGTGGTACATCGTTGGATAACCAATTCAACCCAATTAATGGTTGAGTCTTAGCCATCAAAATTTTTAGAGCTCTTCTTTCACTAACTCTCCACTTTATTCTTTAAATTCTCTAACTTGATGTGAGCTAAATTTATTGTCTTTCTTGCAATTTAGTCCCCTTATTATCCACTTTTTTTTTCAGATTCTTGCATCCCCATTTTCTAACGCAAACCACAATACTTACTTAAGCGAAGAGAGCCAATTACTCAGTGAGATAATGCTAAACCTCTTTTTAATTCATACCGTCCATCCTTTTTATGCGAACCACAATGCTTACTTAGACAAAGAGGCCCGATTACTCAGTGAAAAATCAATATTTATTTTTATTTTTTTTCTATAAATAGATTTTAAGGAATACTTTTGCATAGTTTGACCTTTCCATCCAACTCTCATGAAGTAGATTTTTTATTAGATCAGTAAGAAGGGGGTTCTAGAATCACTCTTAAAATTTAGTCTAGTCTAAATTCTTTCATTTATTAGATTTTTTAATAATTTATTCCTCAGTATCTCTAAAATTATCTAGACCGTTAATCACTCATTGATTAGGATGCCTAATTAACTTTTAAGTAAAATAAAAATTTGGATATATAAAGCTAATTATTTTAAATCATACTTGAGGACTCATAAATTTAAAGTTAGTTATCCTCCTCCCAACTTAATTTTCATTATCCTCAATGAAAGAAGAAAAAAATAAAAATATTTATCAAGGAGGGATACCACTTGATTTATTATTTGCAGATCCTTCATAATATTCCATTAGATTCATATAGAATATTTGATGTGATCCCTCTAACTTAAGCCGATCGTCTTTATTGATTTCCTACAAAAAGATAAAACTAGAAAACTCAAAATCTAAAAAATAAAATGATGGATTGCCCCCCAACAAGTGCTAAGTTTAAGATCTTCAGCCAGACCAGACGACTCTGCCTATCTAGTGTCAAAAATTAGATTGATAAATTTTAATGATTTTGAATTGCTAATCTCAGGAAGATTGCTTGCGATCCCATTATTTATGAATTTTAGTAATTTCTCATTAATCTTTAGAAAGTAACTCACAGCCCCATTCTTAGTCAATTTTATTTTTTTAATTTTTAAAAAAATAATTTATGAACCCATTTATAGACTCTTGTTTATTGAGAATTTTTTCTATTTATTTTTCTAGTATGCTCATGAATTTAGATGTTAAGGTAAAGGTTGAGTCCAATGTAATGGGTACTGGAAGGGTGTCACTTAATTCTAAACATGCGTACTCAGGTGTGACCAAGGGCAGATTTAGTTCTGAATGAGGTGGTGATTCTAGAAGGAAAGCTATTGAAGTCGGTATTATTTCATATTTCTCAAATCCTAGGATAGTGGTGCTAAAATTGGATGGCTCTAATAATGCATTCATATTTTCAGCACACCCATCTATATTAAAATCATCTACCCCAAAAGGATCTAAACGTGTATGCAGTAGGTTTTGAGAAATAATTCTAGGGATAGCTTACTTTATTTCATCTTTAGGTACATCCATCTCAAAATAGTTTTCAGTTTGTATATTAGGTTGTTCTAGTAGGATTTCATGCACATTGGTGCTCTCAGTTATATATTGCTTTATGGGCTGACCAGATAATTCTTTCTTCTCCTAACTATTGAATGCAGCAGTAAGCTGACTAAGTTGGGTTTCTATCTTGGCTATAGATTGAGTATGAGTTTCTAACATGTGTAAAATATTTTCTTTAAATGTTGAACTATAGGCACTTGAAAAGGGTTGCTGAACATTTTGATATTGGTATGCCGTATAAGTTTCCTCCAGATAACTAGGTTCATAAATAGTTGCTGATTGTGATGTCTCATAAAAATTTGAATAGTTTTCCCAACCTAGAATGTAGATGTTGGAGTAAGGGTTATAATAATTGGTTTAAGTTGGGGTTAGATAAGTCTGCTCATGTACAAATTTTCAAAATCGATATATAGTTGGACATTTACTAGCCAGGTGGTTGGGACTCGAATATATGTCACACATATGCAAGGATGAGGTAGGAGAGTATCTCATATTCAATAGATAGTCAAGTTTCTGGGATAACTCATTTACCTTATTATGGATATTTATGGAGTTTTCAGCCTTATAGATTCCACCACTATTAGTTCCATACATGGGTGTATAGGGGTCATAGGTATAAGAAGAAGGGGTAAAGTATTCCTCCAATTGACGAAAGGATGCAGCCATAATTCTAAGTTTATTAGCTCTAAGGGTTCGTTCGATTTCAGGATTTAGGGTTTAAATTTTAGGTTGTAATGAACAATGCCCAAGTAAATATCCCATAATTATGCCTTAGAGCAAATACAGTTTCAAGTTTTTATCGATTTTTTTTTATAATAGATTTTTTTCTTTTAATAAGATAAAAAGAGATGAAAGAAATTCTAAAGATGAGAGCCTAGAGAGTCCTAAATCTAAAAAATAGATGTGAAGAGGTTAATTAAGTTTGATGTTTGTGGGTTAGCAATCAAGTTATGCAATCAATTCTAGCTAAGGATTATCCTAGATCTAGATAGCTCCTAACTGTCAAGGTCTTCTTCAAGCCCTCTAAGTAAGAATCAGCCACTCAACTAGTCGGATAAGTGTAAGATCGATGGAAGTCCCTCCATTGCTTGCCTTAGACATCAATTGTACGTGGTCAGGTAAGCTAATGGAACCAATTATAAACCACCTTTCTTCGAACCCAGTCGTCCCTGAACTACTTGCCTTAGACACCAGTCAAACTGACAAATCCTAACTCGGTCCAACTTTTAGGGTTTCTTGTTCTAATAAGCTCGAGTATCCTTAGGGGCCAACGTCTAATTATTTTTAAAAATTAAAGGCTTGGGTTAATGCAATATGAAGGTTGGTTGTTTGTGGGCTAAGGAAGGATGATCAAATTTTCATCTTATCTTATTTAATTAGATTTAGTGCCCTTAAAATATTTTATGCTGATGAGATGCAAAATGTCAAGATGTCCAAGTAAAGCGAAACATGCGAATTTAAATTAATTAGGTTTACTTGTTAGGTTTTGTGATTAAGTCTCTAAACCCTAAACATCTTATGCGATGTCAATGATTTTTTTTTTTGAATTTTTTATTTTTTTATTTTAATTTTATTTTTAATTTTTTTAATTTTATTCATTTATTTAAAGCAACTAAATCATGATCTCCGATAATGGTGCCAAAATTTGATCACTATCATGGGCGATCAAATATAAAACCTAACTCAAACTATATAGATAGGGTGAATCAAGATTGAATCCATAGAGATCGTATTAATTATGTTTAAATTATAAATTAAAAGTGATTAGAATTAATTAAAAAGGCTACATAAATTAATTAAAAAGCAAATTAAATAGCAAATTAATTAAAGAGGAGTTGCAGGTATGGAGATGGATTCTCAGGATCTCAATTAGTCACTTATTTGACATTTGGTATTCTTTTTAATATACATTAATTGATATCTAATCAATAAAGATATAATTTATCTTAGAGAGCACAATCTGTATCCTTAGACATAGTCCGTCCCTTAAAGTTATAGGCTAGTCTAAATTAATTTAGATATAAAAAGAAAAAAATTAACCTAAATATAATTTATCTCAAGAGCACGAACCGTACCCATAGATCATGATTCATCCCAAGGATAATAAACTATTCTAGATTAATTGCAAAAAAATAAAGATATAAAAATATTTAAACTAAAAAAATAGTCTTTATTACAAACTAAAAAGAAATACAAAAGATGAAAAATAAAAAATATCATCAAAATAAGATCACAATAATCTCCTAAGAAAGAGAGGATCAAAAAGACATCGAGGAGCTTCTCGTTGAAATCTTCATCCTGAAGCTTTGCTGAAGAATCCGGACCACAGGAGGTGACAAAAATTCAGAATAGGAGAAAAGTTTTGGTGGAGATGCAAGCTTTGGTACTGATTTGAAGAAGGAAGAAGAGAAACGGTTGAAGAAAGAAGAGCTTGAGAGAGAGAATTAGAGAGAGAGAGAGAGCTTGCTGGTTGTTTAGGTGAGGAAAAAGAGGCTTTGAAGAGCTTTAGAGGGGTTTAGAAGGGCTTCCCCCAAGGGAAGGCTTTTGAGGGCTTATGGGAGCTTTAGGAAGATTTTTATAGAGAGAAAAGAAGATAAATTGAGTTAAAACTAGAGAAAACTAATGAAATCGAGTCTAAATTAGATTCTGCTTTCTAGAATAATTTTCTACCATCAGATCGGATCTCAATGGTCCATATTTGATCAAAATCGAACTTCTGTAGCTTAAATAAGGTTCAGATTAATTTTTAGTCATTCGATCGAGCTTAAGATTGAATTTGGACCATTGGATGGCACTGGATCTTCCTTAATCAAATCGGAGATGAATTCTGACCGTTGGATCTTGACCAACTTGCTTCCTGGCCATCCGATCATGCAATATCAGCTAGGTACTATTCGAATCAAAGCAAGATTTGATGCTAGCCGTTGGATCTCCACTGGAAGGAACAAGGACCGTTCGATCCCGCATCTCCTATAGCTGTAAACTATGCAGATCGGGTACATGGAAGATCTTGGCCAATCGCTGCGTGCCACGCTGATACGAAATGAGATATATGCCCCTGTAAACCCCGACATTTTCCTATAAACCCTTTAAGGGTCTTGGTCTGCCATGCGGCGACTGCTGATTGGATCCTCCTGCTGAGCTGGATGGTCTACGACAGGAATTGTGGATCGAGCTGTTGGTCCACCGTGCACCGACGGGCCTAATGGGCCAAATTTTTGGGCTTTTTATATTTTTTTCTATTTTTTCTTTATTTTTTCTTCAAAACTCTATTATGGATCCATTTTAAGTCTGATTCACTTTAAATTTATTTCATTATGACCCATAAATCAAGCACTTTTCATCCATGATCTTTTTTTTATAAAAAATAAAATAAAAATATTAATTCTTAAGAATAAAGATAAATTAATTTAATAAATTAATACTTTTATACATATATTTTACGTGTTTATCACCCATCATATGGGAATAAGAAAAAGATGCCATAGTATATCTATGAAGCCTTTCCCTTCAATATCAATTAAGTTTGGATTATCATCAGGAAAATCAAAAAGGCAACCAAAAGAATGCAGCAAGCAAAATTATTTTTGAATCCATCAGGTTTAACACATCATGTGGGAATAAGAAAAAGAAATCATAGCACACTTTGTGGCAAATGTATTACTTATTTATCATACCTCATGCCAAATATATCATAATCATGGCAAAATAAGTAACCATACAAATTTAGCAAGCAAAATCAATCAGCATCCATCAGATTTAGCACATCATATGGAAATAAAAAAAAGATGCCATAGTATATCTGCGGAGTCCTTCTCTTCAATATCCATTAATTTTGGATTATCATCGGTGAAAACAAGAAGACAACCAAAAGAATACGACAACCAAAATCGATATTGAATCCATCAAATTTAACACATCATGTGGGAATAAGAAAAAAGACCATAGCATATCTCATGGCAAATGTATCATTTGTTTATCATACCTCATGTCAAATGTATCATAATCATGGCAAAATAAGTAAGCGACCATAAAAAGCCTGATTAGCAAAATCGATCGATACCCATCAAGTTTAGCACATCATATGGGAATAAAAAAAAAGATGCCATAAAATATTTGTGGAGCTATTCCCTTTAATATCCATTAAGTTTGGATCATCATCAGTGATAATCAGAAGGCAACCAAAAGAATACGGCAATCAAAATTGATATTAAACCTATCAGATTTAACACATCATATGGGAATAAGAAAAAAGACCATAGCATACCTCATGCCAAACATATTGCTTGTTTATTATACCTCGTGCCAAACACATCACTTATTTAATATACCTTTAAACTATTACCTGTATCAAAAATAAGTGATACCAATATAATATATAGAGCTTGTAAGATAATAAGTGTCATAAGAGATTATAAAAAACTCGATTGTCACCTAAAAGCATATCAAAAAACTAAAGTAAGCTAAAGTAATATATATTCATAAAATATATGCATAATTTTCAACATAACATAAACTAAACAGAAATTTAAAAAAGTATGTAAATAAATCTAATCAGTATCCTCCTGCCCTTCCTCCTCCTCTTCCTCAATATCATCATCTCTTTCTGGGTATGAAGGAGCATATGGCCGTAAAACAGGTGGCTGTGAAAGAGATGGTTGAAAACTAGGAGATGCCTAAAAACTGGATGAGAGCAAAAAATTTATCTTTATAAGTAGCTTGTAGTAATTTATTATTTGCTTCAAGCTCCTTTTCATTATGTTCCACCCTTCTTCTAAGTTCATTCCTTTCATGTTCAACAGCCTCCATCCGAGAATTTCATTCAATTTAGAGCTTCCTTACTTGCTTTTGAAGTTGTTAATTTTACATCCATTGTGAGCATGATGAAGTTTGGCCATAAAAATATGATGGACCTATCAATATAGTTGACTCTAATCTCAAACCATAAATCCTTCCTTTTTTCTTTCCACCAACTATGTGAACCCACACATCCAACTTTGATGGTGGAGGCTGTTGTTGGTCAGGATCAGATGCTCTTGGAGATTGTGCCTCCTCTATATTATGTCTAAATTCAACCTGTTAAATTTATCTCAATTTGCATAAAGTAAGATTTGAAAGTAATATAATATATTACTTACACTAATATGCTCTGATCTCCTATCCACTCAACTTTTATCCTTCTTCTTATGGATGCGAATAAATAATTTAGATGGGGATGGCACAACACTAGTCTTCACAGTCTGTAATACAAATGTCAATTAAAATAGTTTGTGAACCTATTTTATAAGTATGAACTAAATATGATTAATAAAAAAATTAAACTTAATCATATTGTGTCGATGCTAAGATATAGTGATGGAGCCATTGGAATAAGGAGAAGCACCAAAACCTTCATAATCAGAAGCACGATTTTGTCTTGCTTTTTCACACTTCCCCTGATATTGGGTAGTACGCCAGTGCTGGCACAATCTATCCCATACATGATCTCCAAGCCAAGATTGTTGCTCCATATTTTTATGAGAATTAGCAAGAAGATCTTTCAAACAAGTCACACCATGTTTTTCAAAATTTTTTCTTGCCCATTGATCATTTGGTGGCACAAACCAATATCTCCTCTATAATGAATGTGGATAAATAAATTAATTATCATAAAAAAATATATAAAAATTAAATTAAATTCATAAATATCATTAATTATCTTGAACTTAGCAAACCACATATCTCTAACATTATTAGATATTTTTTTTCAAGATATCCATGCATGATCAAAATGGCTCCTCAAAATTTCAACAATGGCATTAGCAGCTGGATGAGAAGGTAACAATCTATAAATAATAAATATTAGCCAACGTAGATCAAATATATTAAAAATGCTAAAATAATTATGATATTCAAAAATAAAATTATCACTTATCCATCTCTATCAAGATATAACACTAGCATGCCATCGCTAGTTTGTCTCTGCAATATTCTGAGAACAACTAGCCTCAAGATAAGTATGAGGAAGAGGAGATGTTGAACGACCAGTAGATGATCCTAAATGGATAGAAGATGACCCTGAATGGATAGAAAGTCGTTCAGGATAGATAGGTGCTGCAGGATGGATAAAAATTGCTGTAGGATGGATAGAAGGTCTTGAATATAAAGGAGGTGATCCAGCAAGAGATGTTGTATACACACCTAGCATCAAAGGTGGTGGAGTTAGGTATGGTTCCATAAAAATGGTCGAAGGTGGGATAATAGATGATGGTGGTGGGACAGTCGAGGATGATGGAGATGGGATAGTGGAGGAAGATCACTTCTTTGTAGGATGGCCTCTACCAGAGGATGTTTCTTACTGATCATTTATATTTGACATCTATAATAAATATAAAAGAATATTATATTTCTTAACAATTTAGGTCGGGCTTTGGGCTCGGTCCAAAACTATTTAGGCTGGGCTCAAGCCAAAAATATAGAGCCCATTTTATTTTCGGGCCGGGCTCGGGTCTACCTTTAGCCCGGCCCGATCGATTAAAACCTACCCATTTTGAGCACACCCCCCTCGGTGTAGAACCCCTCCCTCTCCTCTTCCTCCCGGCCCTCCTCTGGCTCCCATGTTCGTGCCCTCCTGTGGCTCCCCTGGCACTCCGCAGGCATCCCCATGGCCTGTGGCCCATCGCCCCCCCATGCGGCCACGCCCCCTGTGGCTTTCTTGGCACCCCCGCAGCTCATCACACCATCCCACCCTCCTGCGGCTTTCCTGGCTACCCCGTAGCCCGTTGCACCCCCGCACCCTCCCTCCACCCCACACTCCTCTGGCCTCGATGCGACACCACCCACTCCTCCGGCCTTGGCCCTCATGAAAACCCACCTCCACCCTCCCCAAGCCCCGACCCTTGCGAACCCCCTCACCCTCCCTCGACCCCTGGTGAAACCCCCTTCCCCCCACATCCAACCCTCCCTTGACCCCCGGGTGAAACCCACCCCCATCCTCCTCCAACCCTGACCCTTGTGAACCCCCCCCCACCCTCCTTCGGTCCCCCGCGAAACCCCACCTACCCCCCCATCCAACCCTCCCCCGGCCCTATCTCCTGCATTTGCACCACAACCCCATGGCTCATGCTCGGATAAACTTCACGACCCTCCATGGCCCCCCACTCTGCCCTCCAAATACAAAAAAAAAGGGTTTATAGATTTACCTTTCCGGTGGAGGGGGGTGACCAGCGACGAGAGGCAGGGTTTCGACAGTGTCGGGATGAAGAAAAGGAGGGGAGGGAGGGCTCTGATGGTGGGATGAAGGAAGAGAGAAGAGCTCGACACTATAACCGATGGCGGGATGGAGGAAGGAATGAGAGGGAGAGCTCGGTGTTGTAACCAGTGGCGGGATGGAGAAATTGAGGGGAGGGAGGGCTCGGCACATGGCAAATAAATTTGATCTTGATGGAAAAAAATTTAAGATATAGATAGTTTTTAAAAAAATTAATTTACAAATATAGAAACCAATAAATTGATTGTAAAAAATTATAAAAAAATTAAAATAAAATATAAAATGATCAAAAAATCTATCAAAAATTTTTTTGATCAAAAAATCAATCAAAAAATATCAAAAATATTTTTTAATTTCAAATAATATAAATTTTTTTTTGACCAATATTTTGATTGGAAAATATTAATTTTTTGATCAAAAAATCAATAAAAAAATGATAAAATTATTTTTTAATTTAAAATAATTTAAAAAAATTGATTAAAAAATTAATTAAAAAATTTTTAAAATTAATTTTTTTATTTAAAATAATTTAAATTTTTAATGACCAATTTTTTGGTCATAAAATCAATTTTTTTGACTAATTTTTTGATCATAAATGTATTTTACGACCAAATATATTTTTTCTATTTTTTTGAATATAGTATAATTTTAGAATTTAAAGTCCATCTTCACCGTTCATTAGCTAAATAATTATTATTAGAATATCATCATAAAAGATTGCCTTGATCTGATAACTCTAGCTATGTCGATCAATAAAATTTGATTTCAATGGCCATGAATAATTGTATGATGATCTGATAGATAGAGATTACTAATGGATTCCAAAACTTGCAATGATGATCTTGATAATATTTATAGCATACTATCAAAATTTTACTTCAATCGAACATCATTATCATGATCAATTTAGCACAGAATGATTTGGATCATTAAATAAAAAATGAGTGATCAAAAGATCAAATAGCATCCGATTATAAGGTAATTTTATAGATAAATGATCAAGCAACTATTTTGATCATTTGTATGGTAGTGATCGTAAAATTCAAACCATGTATATATGAATGATTTAAAACTATATGTTTCTTGATACTTATTCTTAAAGTTCTTAGATAATTATACTTGTACTTTTGTAAGATCTGCTTAACATCAATGGTTCATATATGTGTGGTTTGAATTTTATGATCACCATCATATAAATGATTAAAGTAGTAGCAAAGATCATTTATCTAAAAAATTATCTTACAATCAAATATCGTTTGACTTTTTGATCACTCATTTTTTTATTTAACAGTCCAAATCATCCTATACTAAATTGACCATAATAATAAAGTCAGATTAAAGTAAAATTTTAATAGTATGCTATAAATATCATCAAAATCATCATTACAAATTTTTGAATCCATTAGTGGTTTCTATCTATCAGATCATCATATGATCATTCATGATCATCGAAATCAAATTTTATTAATCGATATAGCTAGGTCTACCAGATCGACTCTAATGATAACTATTTAGATAATGAACGGTGAAGACAAGCTTTAAATTCTAAAATTATATCATATTCAAAAAAAATAAAAAAAATAATATTTGATTGCAAAATATATTTATGATCGAAAAATTGATTGGAAAAAATTGATTTTATGACTAAAAATTCGATTGCTAAAATTTTAAATTATTTTAAAATAAAAACTAAATTTTAAAATTTTTTGATCTATTTTTTGGTTGAAAATTTTTTTGAATTATTTTAAATTAAAAAAATAATTTTGGTATTTTTTGATCAATTTTTCGATCAAAAAATTAATCTTTTTTGATAAAAAATTGATTGGAAATTTTTTTTGTATTTTTTTAAATTAAAAATAATTTTGACATTTTCCAACAAATTTTTTGGTTAAAAATTTTTTGATCAATTTTTTAGTCAAAAAAATTAATTTTCTAATCAAAAAATTAGTTGAAATTTTTTTTAAAATTATTTTAAATTAAGAAATTAATTTTGGCATTTTCTAACTAATTTTTTATCAAAAAATTTTTGATCAATTTTTTGGTCAAAAAAATTATTTTTTTGAATGAAAAATTGATCATTTTTTTTTAATTATTTTAAATTAGAAAAAAATAATTTTGGCATTTTTTGATCAATTTTTTTGGTTGGAAATATTTTGATTGATTTTTTGATCAAAAAATATTTATTTTCTAATCAAAAAATTGATCAATTTTTTTTTAAAATTATTTTAAATAAAAATATTATTTTTTTATAAATTTACTTTTATATTCAAATTCTAGAATGCAAAATTAATCATACAATTAGAATTTTATGATTGATTTTGCAACCAATATTTTTTTGGTCTCTATATTATTTTTTTTAATAATCAATCATTAAATTGGTTACAAAAATTTTGGTTATAAAATCGATCATAAAATCAATCGCAAATTTCAACCAAAAAATTCGATCATAAAATTATTATTTTTTTATAGTGATAAATCTAAAAATAAATATTTTGGTATTGATCAAATCAATATCCTATATCTATAACAGTTCTAGATCTAAATCATAGATCACATTTAGATATGAGAAGAGATCAAATCTCTTACCTTCGTACAGATCGAGAACTCCATGATTGATTTTATTGTAGTTCTTTATTGCTCGGAGCTGCATACACGTCCGATCTCTATAGGTAATCCACATGAGATCATAACTCTGGTCGGAGATTTGTCGAACGAAGATCCACTCGAAGTGCTAACTTCTCATAAATCTCTCTTGATGGTCGATCTGAAAGAAATTCTTTGGATCTCTTGATACTCCAAAAGATGAAGAATAAGAAGGAAGAAGAGACTCTTCTATCTTTTTTTTCTTAAAAATAATATCAGAAGAAAAACATTAAAAATAGAGAAGAACTTTTTCTTCTCTACAATTCTTTTTTCATTAGGACAAATCCTAGCTTTGTCCTAAAGAAGAAATGGCACCCCAACATGAGGAGACCCTCTCCTCATGACCTTTTCATGCCTCTTTTCATTGATTTTCATTGGATAAAACTCATAAGAGATTTAGAAAAAGAAGCTCTCGAAAGAATCCTAAAGAGAAGACCTTCTTCTCTTCCTTTATGTTCATCAGGACATCAACCATTGATGTCCTAATGAAGTCAAATGCCCCAACCACCTTGGAGCTCCAAATCCCCATGCCCCTCTCTCTTTTTTGCTGGTTTTCTACGTGAAAATCCCCCATGGATATCATGCCATTTTCCTCTCCTAAAAAATAGGAAGCACCACAATGTATATATAAGACTAGGTCAAAAGACCTAGTCAAAATGATTCAAAAATGGGCATCCAACATTTTTGACGTCCCTCTCTTATTTGTGGTATGACTACAGCAAGGCCACGCACACAATAAAAGAAAAAAGGGCGACAAAAAAATGAGTGGGCGTGGGAAAGAATTTCAAAAGAGGGAGAGTATGACTAGATCAAATCCCTACACTTTAGGGATTTAAAACAAGGAGTTTGGTGGTGTCCAACTCTTGGACGCCACCCCATTTCATTTGTGCATGAATCATCAGAAATTAAGTGCCCAAAAGAAAGGAGGAAAGGGAGCACAAAGAAAGTAACGGTGTGGAGAATTATGGCGCAAAGGGAGAAGGTATTTTGGAATCACAAGACTCTATCAAGAGGTGTAACAACTTATCATGTTTTGACCAATTCAAAACAAATACCAAAACCATCTGATTAAGAGGGCATGGGGACCTTTCTTAACATGAGAAAGCTTACATAAATTTTAGAAATAAAATCAAGGGGGCATGGGATCTTAGGTGGCGCAAGGAAGAAAGATGAAACCCTAGTCTAACTAGGATTCTCATATAGACTAGGTCAAACCTAATTAAATCCTCTTTAATTAGATGTGAGTCAACCTATTTAATAAGCTATCCTAATCTAATTAGGAGCCTAATTAAATTATATTTAATTAAATTTAAATTTAATTTAATTTTTAATTAAATTAAAAAATAGGTGCACTCATGTCCTAGTTTGACAAGGACTTGTTCTCCCTTGCAATTGACTTATCCAATAAACCAATCAGACTTAATCCAATTAAGTTTAAACTAATTCTAATTGAATCTAATTTAATTGGACTTGATCTCAGCCCGATTGATCAATTAAATTGAGTCAATTAGTAATGCAATTACTAATCGATCCTCCTATAATAGTTGAATTAGGTCAAACATCAATCGCATTGATTGTTTGATGATTCTTAATCATCGATCAACCATCTAATCATGTTATAATCTCTTATGTGTGTGACCTCAAAGATTTGAATCTAAGTCGGTAGCATAGAAATCAATTCATATACTAATCAAAATGACTATCTAGCAATGGTATCCAACATTTGGATAGGTCGAATGTATGCAAAGCAATATTCTTAGTATCCTAATCTATGGTTACCGTATAATTCATTCCTTTGACTAATAATGCTCAAGATGACTTTGAGTAAGCTGTCAATACTCATACAAGTCATCTTTATTATATTTCAAAATTTTGCAAATCCCGTGACTCCTCACAAGGATTATCCAGGTCTAGGTTTTGCTAAATTAAAACACAGCGAGATATTTTCTTCCTCAAATTTTTGGCACCGTTGTCGAAGATTATGTCTAAAATAATATTAAAATTTTAATCCTAGCTTTATTTATAATTTTATTTTAAATTATTATTATTATTTTATTTTATTTTAAAAAAAATTTGTTCAGTGCATGACACGTACTGGATATAATAACTTACTATCTTTAGATCCAAAAATTGAAAGGACCATTAGAAGACTACAACAAGAAAGAAACATGGCAGCTGAAGATCCTAACGACATCAATCTAGGATTGGATATGGTGACCGAAGGACAGCAGAAAACTATTCAACCAATACATCATCCATTAAACGATTACATCATACCATCTGTAGCCGATGCAGCTTCGAGCATTACGAGATCGCCTATACGAGTAAACAACTTCAAAATAAAATCGATGATGATCCAGATGATTCAATCAACTATCCAATTCAGTGGACACGTGTATGATGATCCAAATGCCCATATTTCTAACTTTCTTAAATTTTGTGATACTTTTAAAATTAATGGGGTGTCAGATTATGCTATTAGATTAAGGTTATTTTCTTTCTCTTTATGGGACAAAGCTAAGAGTTGGCTTCATTCTCTTCTTGCAGGTTCTATCATAACTTGAGATGTCCTAGCCTAAAAATTCTTAGCCAAGTATTTTCCACCTTTCAAGACTATCAAGATGCGCAATGATATCACTTCTTTCATGTAGATGGACATGGAGACACTATATGAGGCTTGGGAGCATTTCAAGAAACTGCTGAGGAGATGTCCACATCATCAATTATCCGTATGGCTTCAGGTATAAACTTTCTATAATGATTTATCTCCTACTAATCATTCTATGATTGATGCAGCAGCAAGAGGAATAATTAATCAAAAAATGAAGGAAGAAGCCTTAGATCTGATCGATGAGATGGTATCAAATAGCTATCAGTGGCAGACAGAATGCATGATGCCAAAAAGACTAGCAATTGTGCAGTGAGTAGATTGCATGCTAACCTTACTAGCTGAAATTGCAGCCCTTAGAGCTGAAGTCAACAACTTGAAAGGAACAGCTATGCATGTTCAAAGCATCACCTGTGATCTATGTGGAGGAGGACACGATACGAGCAATTGCCAGATAGGTAATCTTTTTGCTAAAGCAACTGATATAGCTAATTATGTTGGTAATTTTTTTAGGCTGCAACAAAACAATCCCTACTCCAACACATACAATCAAGGATGGAGGCAACACCTAAATTTCTCGTGGAGTAATCAAAATGCAGCACAACAGCCACCCCTGAGATTCCAAGTACCTGAAAAGAAGTCCAACATGGAAGAGCTGATGGTCAAATTTATGCAAAATTAAGAAGCAGCTATAAAAAATTTAGAAGCCAAACTTAGACAAGACCAAGCAGCAGTAATTCAAAACTTGGAGATGCAAATAAGTCAAATGGTTAAGATAATCTCCGAGAGACCTCAGAGATCCTTGCCTAGCAACATGGAGACCAATCCAAGAGAGCAAGTCAATGCTATCACCCTAAAAAGTGGTACAAAATTGGAGGAGCCACATCAAAAGAGAGAGACTGAAGAGCCAACTATAAATAAGGAACCATCAATAAAAATTCGTCAATCACCAAAATAATTAATAGATGGATGGTCTTCAGGTATACGATTTGCCAATCCAAATGTAAAGCCCTACGTACCGCCACTACTATTTTCAGAGAGACAAATACAGCATTCAAATAAGAAATTTTCTAATATTTTTAAAATATTAAAGAATTTACATATTAATA
This sequence comes from Cocos nucifera, assembly GCA_006176705.1. Taxonomy (NCBI): domain Eukaryota; kingdom Viridiplantae; phylum Streptophyta; class Magnoliopsida; order Arecales; family Arecaceae; genus Cocos; species Cocos nucifera. The sequence continues at coordinate 183,023 of QRFJ01004463.1, forward strand.
TTCCTTTTTGTAGATGCTATCACTCAAATGCCCAGGTATGCCAAGTTTCTCAAAGAAATCCTAACAAATAAGAAAAAGCTGAAGGAGCATGAGAGAATAAATTTGATTGAAGAATGCTCAGCAATACTTCAAAATAAATTATCACAAAAGCTAAAAGATCCAGGGAGTTTTACTATCCCCTGCATTATTGGTGATTGTAGTTTTGATAAAGTTTTATATGATTTAGGAGCAAGTATTAATCTCATGCCTTTTTCTATTTTCAGGAAGCTAGGTCTAGGAGAATCGAAGCCTACCACTGTTACTCTTCAATTAGCCGATAGATCTATTAAATATCCAAGAGGTACAGTAGAGGATGTCTTGGTAAAGGTAAACAAGTTTATTTTTTCTGTTGATTTTATTATTCTTGATATGGAAGAAGATTATGATGTACCCCTTATCTTAGGGAAACTCTTTTTAGCTACTGGAGGAGCTTTAATAGATGTTTAATAAGAAAAATTAATTCTTAGAATACAAGATGAACAAGTTATTTTTAATATTTTTAAAGATACTAAACATCCTGATGATAATCAAACTTATTTTTTAATTAATATTATTGATAATTCAGTATATAAAAATTCTGTAGAAAATAGGTGTGAGACTACAAAAGCTAGCAATGTTTAATTGAAAAAGGGCTCGACCAAACATGAAAGTATTCCAATCGAAGTGGCACCGAATTGATTCAACTCAGAACTTAAAGAAAGTCAAGCTAAAGACTATAAATTACAACTACTACATAGGTTGTTTCTTTTCTTTTTAGTTTTGATCATTTTTTTTTCTTTTATTTTTTAGTAATTTATTGTTGCTCTTTTACTGCTTTAGTGTATATTTTTAATTTTGTAGAAAAAAATCAATGAGAGCTCAAGCAAAATTTTAAAGCTTTAAAGAATCAAACTGAACCAAATCGGGTGTATTCCTTCCTATCCTTTATTACACCCTTTATTTTTTTTTTTCCTTTAAGATAATGTAGAATAAGTTGGGGGTTAAAAAAAAAAAATCATGTGTCAAGAAGAAAATCTTGAGCAAGGTAGACTGGGCAAGTGATAAAAGATAGAATTATTTGCTAATAAATGTAACGAGTTAAAGAAGTAGACTAGTTGGTCGACTTTTAGCAGCCTACTTAGGTCATTAAAAGACTATTAGCACTTCTAATTACACATGCACACTAACAAGGCAAAGTAGGTATTGATTATAAGGCTAACTGAGAATTCAATTATTACTGAAAATTGATAATTAATATACATTCTAATCAAAAAAATTTGAATTTAAGGAAAGAGCTACCTGCCTAAAAATAAAGTGCAAAAGATAGAGTATATGTAGATTGCCCAAAGCCTAGTAATTGGGTCTCTGCACCTAGGTCAAGTATGAAAATTCACGTAAAATGGTGAAAGAAAGGTCAGGATGCTCAGCATAAAAAAAAAGGGGGGGGGTAGTGTGAAAGCTACCTTAATTCATGAGTATAAAATTGAGAATGTATAGAAAATTGATCAAAATAGATGATAAGAGAGGATACTTTTATTCTTTTAATTTAACACTGAAATGCTAAAGTTAGTCATCACGAACATAAGTACTATAGATCTTTGATGTACTCTAAGAAAGTTTTTAATTATATTGACTAAAAAATTTGCTTATGAAGCTCAATGCTTAATTAGCAGTATTTTCTAAACTTTTTGACCTTTAGTCCAAGATTTTATCTTTTTGATGGATAATCTTATTGAAACATGGTATTAAATAAAATATTGCTAAGGGACTAGCAATGACTAAGTTAGGAGATGTGAAAAGTAAAAAAAATATACTAATAAAAATATTAAATTATAAAATAAATTAATTTATTTTTTAACTTATATAGGAAAGAAGGCCACCAATATGAAGATCTTATTTTTCTGACTTAGATGAAATAAATTTCAGACAAAACGGATTTTAAACGAGCCCAAAATTGAATTTCAAAAAAAAAAAATGCTGGTCCAGTTCAAATTGGTTCAGAAAAATTGGCTCAGTAGACCGCCCAATCCGACCGCACCTAGCATACTAATCCGCTGATGCAATGCTGACGTCAGCATTTTTTGCGATGCACGGTGGACCGTTTGGAGGATATTTTGGAAATTTCACATGGAGAAGCACGCTCTTATTGGCTGAAGAATGCGACGGTCCATGCAACACCGAGCTCGCGCATGATCTACAAAGGATAATTTAGAAATTTTGTCTGATTCGACGGATGCCTTTCACTAGGATTTGATCAGACGGTCGAAATGTATGTGCTAATGAACGGCATCCGCAGCTTCCGATCGAGATCCAATGGTTGAGATTCATCCCAACTTTAAATTAAAGATCAGAAGCTTTCTTGTGCACGATCTGATGGCCTAGATTTGATCTTCAAGGCTGATCCAATGGTCCAAATGAATTCTGACTTGATTTGGGATTTTAAGATGATTTTTGAGTGATTTTTGGACCATTTGATCAACATCCAACAGTTAGAATTGGTCTAGAACTCTTTTTGAGTTATTTTGAGAGTTTTAAACCTAATTTTAATAGGATTTCAATGAAAAAATTCACCTTTCAGCCTATAAAAAGTCTGCTGTTGTCGAAGAAAAAAAAAAGAGAGGGGAGACAGTAAAAAAAAAGAAAAAAAAGAAAAAGAGAGGAGAGAGGTAGAAAGAGAAGAGAGATTTTTGAGAGAAAAGAAAGTGTTTTTAATTTTTTTCTTCTTCCAACAATCTAAACATTGATCAAGGAGCTTCTTTTCTTCTTCACCAAGTTCTCCACACCAAGAGCGACAAACAATCAATTTCAGCAATCAAACAGTCTAATTTTTTTTATGCTTTTTATTTTATTTGCTATTTTTGAACTTATTATCATGAACTAAATTTTCTTTTACTAAGGCTATGGTGTAGCCATTCATTTGATGTAATATTCAGTATGATTTATTTTTAATTTTAAATTTTATTCATGAGGAGTATATAAATATGATCTTAATGCTTTTAGATTACTGATCATCTACTAATTGACCTGATGAACATAGATGTTATGGATCAAGTACATCTATGTTATTACTTCTTGATTATCTACCTTGTATTATGAATCAAATTAGAATTCATATGCATGCAAAAATTTTAATGCACTTTGAATGCAGCGTATTTTAATTAGAGGGTTTCATAAAACTTAATGCATTGATATTTATTTAAATTACACCTGAACCAAAGGATAATTAATAAATATTGATAGTTTTGCTATGCCTGGACCAAAAGATAGTAAATAAATTAGGAGACTCCACCGTCACATGAAATAAAATTAATCTAATAACCTGAATATTGTATTGACAGAGTTGGTGAACCAATTGCCTTAGTAATCCATTGCTCTTAAGTTTAAATCCTAATAATTACACTCTCTTTATTTTCTTAAAATTTTTAATTATTTCTTTATTTTGTTCTTTAATTTTTTATTCTTATAAATCAATTTTCTAAATAAAGCATAGGAAAGAGCTTTTTAATACTTATTTTTCAATCCTCTAGGGACGATACTCTACTCATTCACTTTATTACTTGATTGACTGATGCACTTGCCATAGCTATAGATTAGCATGCATCAAATTTTAAGATACGTGCTAATCTATAGCTATGGCAAGTGCACCAATCGATCAAGTAATAAAGTGAATGAGTAGAATATCATTTCTAAAGGATTGAAAAATAAGTATTGAAAAGCTCTTTCCTATGCTTTATTTAGAAAACCGATTTATGAGAATAAAAAATTAAAGAATAAAATAAAAAAATAATTAAAAATTTTAAGAAAATAAAGAGAGTGTAATTATTAGGGTTTTAAACTTAAGAGCAATGGGTTACTAAGGTAATTGGTTCACCAACTCAGTCAATACAATATTCAGATTATTAGATTAATTTTACTTCATGTGATGGTGGAGTCTCCTAATTTATTTACTACCCTTTGGTCCAAGCATAGCAAAACTATCAACATTTATTAATTACCCTTTCGTCCAGATATAATTTAAATAAATATCAATGCATTAAGTTTTGTGAAACCCTCTAATTAAAATATGCTGTGTCCAAAGCGTACTAAAATTCTTGCATGCATATGAATTCTAATTTGATTCATAATACAAGGTATATAATCAAGAAGCAATAACATAGATGTACTTAGTCCGTAACATCTATGTTCATCAGGTCAATTAGAAGATGGCCAGTAATCTAAAAGCATTAAGATTAGATTTATATACTCCTCATGAATAAAATTTAAAATTAAAAATAAATCATATTGAATATTGCATCAAAAGAGTGGCTATACCTTAGCCTTAGTTAAAAAAAATTTAGTTCATAATAACAAGTTCAAAAATAGCAAATAAAATAAAAAGCATAAAAAAATTAGACTATTTGATTGCTGAAATTGATTGTCTGTTGCTCTCGATGTGGAGAACTTGGTGAAGAAGAAAAAAAGCTCCTTGATCAATGTTCTAATTATCGAAAGAAGAAAAAAATTAAAAATCCTTCCTTTTCTCTCAAAAATCTCTCTTCTCTTTCTACCTCTCTCCTCTCTTTCTCTTTTTTTTCTTTTTTTTTACTATCTCCCCTCCTTTTTTTTTCTTCAGCAACAGCAGACTTTTTATAAGCTGAAATATGGATTTTCCACCAAAATTCTATTAAAAATTAGGTTTAAAACTCTCAAAACAACTCAAAAGGAATCCTGGATCAATTCTAACCGTTGGATGTTGATCAAACGGTCCAAAAATTACTCAAAAATCATCTTAAAATCTCAAATCAAGTCAGATTTTATTTGGACTATCGGATCAGCCTTGAAGATCAAATCTGGGCCGTCAGATCATGCACAGGAAAGCTTCTGATCTTTAGTTTAAAGTCGGGATGAATCTCAACCATTGGATCTCGATTGGGAGCTGCGGATGCCGTTCGTCAGTGCATATGGTTCAACCATCCAATCAAATCCCAGTGAAAGATGCCCGTCGGATCAGACAAAATTTCTAAATTACTCCCTGTAGACCATGTGCGAGCCCGATGTTGCTGGACCACCGCATTCTTCAGCCAATCGGAGAGCGCTTCTCCATATGAAATCTTCGAAATGCCCTCTAAATGGTCCACCGTGCACCGTGAAAAATGCTGACGTCAGCATTGCATCAGCGGGTCGATCTACTAGGTGTGGTTGGATCGAGCGATCTGCTGAGCCAATTTTTCTAAACTGATTTGAACCGAATCGGCTTTTTTTTTTTAAATTCAATTTTGGGCTCGTTTGAAGTCCGTTTTACTTGAAATTTATTTCATCTGAATCAGAAAAATAAGATCTTCATATTGGTGGCCTTCTTTCCTACATAAAATTAATAAAAGTATTAATTTTTAAAAAAATAAATTAATTTATTTTATAATTTAATACTTTTATTAGTATATTTTTATCACTTATCACACCCTCTAACTTAGTCATTACTAGTCCCTTAGCAATATTTTATTTAATACCATGTTTCAATAAGATTATCCATCACCAAGATAAAATCTAGGACTAATGGTCAAAAAATTTAGAAAATACTGCTAATTAAGCATTGAGCTTCAGAAGCAAATTTTTTAGTCAATACAATTAAAAACTTTCTTAGAGTATATCAAAGATCCACAGCACTTGTGTTCGTAATGACTAACTTTAGCATTTTAGTGTTAAATTAAAAGAACAAAAGTATCCTCTCTTATCACCTATTTTGATCAATTTTCTATATATTCTCAATTTTATACTCATGAATTAAGGTAGCTTTCACACTGCCCCCCCCCCCCTTTTTTTTTTGCTATGCTAAGCATCCTGGCCTTTCCTTCACCATTTTACGTAAATTTTCATACTTAACCTAGGTATAAAGATCCAGTTACTAAGCTTTAGACAATCCACATATACTCTATCTTTTGTACTTTATTTTTAAGCAGATAGCTCTTTCCTTAAATTTAAATTTCTTTGATTAGAATATATATTAATTATCAGTTTTCAATGATAATTGAATCCTTAATTGACCTTATAATCAATACCTACTTTGTCTTATTAGTGTGCATGTGCAATTAGAAGTTCTAATAGTCTTTTAATGAACTAAGTAGACTGCTAAAAGTTGACCAACTAATCTACTTCTTTAACTCATTATATTCATTAGCAAATAATTCTATCTTTTATCACTTGTCCAGTCTATCTTGCTCAAAATTTTCTTCTTGACACATGGTTAATTTTTTTTTTTTACCCCCTAACTTATTCTACATTATCTTAAAGGAGAAAGAAAAATAAAGGATGCAATAAAGGATAGAAAAGAATACACCTGATTTGGTTCAGTCTGATTCTTTAAAGCCTTAAAATTTTGCTTGAGCTCTCATTGATTTTTTTCTACAAAATTAAAAATATACACTAAAGCAGTAAAAGAGCAATAATAAATTACTGAAAAAAAAATGATCAAAACTAAAAAGAAAAGAAACAATCTATCTAGTAGTTATGATTTATAGTCTTCAGCTTGACTTTCTTTGAGTTTTGAGTTGAATCAATCTGGTGCCACTTTAATTGGAATACTTTCATGTTTGGTCGAGTCCTTTTTCAATTGGACATTGCTAGCTTTTATGATCTCAAACCTATTTTCTACAGAATTCTCATATACTGAATTATCAATAATATTAATTAGAAAATAAGTTTGATTATCATCAAGATGTTTAGTATCTTTGAAAATATTAAAAGTAACTTGTTCGTCTTAGATTCTAAGAATTAATTTTTCTTATTGAACATCTATTAAAGCTCCCCCAGTAGCTAAAAAGGGTCTCCCTAAGATAAGGGGTACATCATAATCTTCTTCCATATCAAGAATAATAAAATCAATAGAAAAAATAAACTTATTTATCTTTACCAAGACATCCTCCACTATATCTCTTGGATATTTAATGGATCGATCGGTTAATTGAAGAGTAATAGTAGTAGGCTTCGGTTCTCCTAGACCCAGCTTTCTAAAAATAGAAAAAGGTATGAGATTAATACTCGTTCCTAAATCACATAAAATTTTACCAAAACTTCAATCAACAATAATGCAGGGGATAGTAAAACTCCCTGGATCTTTTAGCTTCTGTGATAATTTATTTTGAAGTATTGCTGAGTATTCTTCATTCAAATTTATTCTCTCATACTCCTTCAGCTTTTTCTTATTTGTTAGGATTTCTTTGAGAAACTTGGCATACTTGGGCATTTGAGTGATAGCATCTACAAAAGAAATATTAATATATAAATTCTTTAATATTTTGAAAAAGTTAGAAAATTTTTTATTTGGATGTTGTATTTGTTTATCTAGAAATAGTAGTGGCGGTACGTAGGGCTTTATATTTGGATCGACAAATCGTATACCTAAAGACCATCCATCTGATGGTTATTTTGGTGACTGACGAATTTTAGTTGATGGTTCCTTATTTGTAGTTGGCTCTTCAGTCTCTTTCTTCTGATGTAGCTCCTCCAGCTTTGTACCACTTCTTAGGGTGATAGCATTGACTTGCTCCCTTGGATTGATCTCCGTATTGCTTGGCAAGGATCCTTGTGGTCTCTTGGAGATTATTTTAGCCATTTGACCTATTTGCATCTCCAAGTTTTGAATTGCTGCTGCTTGGTCCTACCTAAGTTTGGCTTTCAAATTTTTTATAGTTACTTCTTGGTTTTGCATGAATTTGACCATCAGCTCTTTCATGTTGGACTTCTTTTCAGGTACTTGGAACCCCAGGGGTGGCTGTTGTGCTGCATTTTGATTACTCCATGAGAAATTTGGGTGTTGCCTCCACCCTCGATTGTATGTATTGGAGTAGGAATTATTTTATTGCATTCTGAAAAAATTATCAACATAATTAGCTGTATCAATTACTTTAGTAAAAAATTACCTGTCTGATAATTGCTTATATCGTGTCCTCCTCCACACAGATCACAGGTGATGCTTTGAATATGCATAGCTATTCACTTTAAGTTGTTGACTTCGGCTCTAAGGGCTACAATTTCAACTAGTAAGGTTGGCATGCAATCTACTCCTTGCACAGCTGCTAGTCTTTTTGGCATCATGTGTTCTGTCTGCCACTGATAGCTATTTGATGCCATCTCATCGATCAGATCGAAGGCTTCTTCCATCATTTTTTGGTTAATGGTTCCTTCTGCTACTGCATCAATCATAAAATGATTAGTAGGAGATAAACCATTATAGAAAGTTTGTACCTGAAGCCATATGGATAGTTAATGATGTGGACATCTCCTCAGCAGTTTCTTGAAATGCTCCCAAGACTCATATAGTATTTTCATGTCCATCTGCATAAAAGAAGTGATATCGTTGTGCATCTTGGCAGTCTTGAAAGGTGGAAAGTATTTGGCTAAAAATTTTTAGGCTAGGACATTTCAAGTTGTGATAGAACCTACAGAAAGAGAATGAAGCCAACTCTTAGCTTTATCCTATAAAGAGAAAGAAAATAACCTTAATCTAATAGCATCATCCGACACCCCATTAATTTTAAAAGTATCATAAAGTTCAAGAAAGTTAGAAATATGGGCATTCGGATCATCATGCACGTGTCCACTGAATTGGATAGTTGATTGAATCATCTGGATCATCGTCGATTTTATTTTGAAGTTGTTTGCTCATACAGGCGGTCTCTTGATGCTCGAAGCTGCATCGGCTACAGATGGTGTGATGTAATCATTTAATGGAATGATGTACTGATCGAATAGCTTTATGCTGTCCTTCGGTCGTCATATCCAATCCTAGATTGATGTCGTTAGGATCTTCAGCTGCCATGTTTCTTTCTTATTGTAGTCTTCTAATGATTCTTTCAATTTCTGGATCTAAAGATAGTAAGTTACTATGTCCAGTACATGTCATGCACTGAATAATTTTTTTTAAAAAAAATAAAATAATAATAAAAATTAAAAATAAAATTCTAAAGTAAAGCTAGGATCAAAATTTTAATATTATTTTAGACACAATCTCCGACAACAGTGCCAAAAACTTGATGCGTGCTAATTCTATAGCTATGGCAAGTGCACCAGTCGATCAAGTAATAAAGTGAATGAGTAGAGTATCGTCCCTAGAGGATTGAAAAATAAGTACTGAAAAGCTCTTTCCTATGCTTTATTTAGAAGATCGATTTATGAGAATAAAAAATTAAAGAATAAAATAAAAAAATAATTAAAAATTTTAAGAAAATAGAGAGAGTGTAAATTATTAGGGTTTTAAACTTAAGAGCAATGGATTACTAAGGCAATCGGTTCACCAACTCAGTCAATACAATATTCAGATTATTAGATTAATTTTATTTCATGTGATGGTGGAGTCTCCTAATTTATTCACTATCCTTTGGTCCAGGCATAGCAAAACTATCAATATTTATTAATTATCCTTTGGTCCAGGTGTAATTTAAATAAATATTAATGCATTAAGTTTTGTGAAACTCTCTAATTAAAATACGCTGTGTCCAAAGCGTACTAAAATTTCCTGCATGCATATGAATTCTAATTTGATTCATAATACAAGGTATATAATCAAGAAGCAATAACATAGATGTACTTGGTCCGTAACATCTATGTTCATCAGATCAATTAGAAGATGGTCAGTAATCTAAAAGCATTAAGATCAGATTTATATACTCCTCATGAATAAAATTTAAAATTAAAAATAAATCATACTGAATATTGCATCAAAAGAGTGGCTACACCTTAGCCTTAGTAAAAGAAAATTTAGTTCATGATAACAAGTTCAAAAATAGCAAATAAAATAAAAAGCATAAAAAAATTAGACTGTTTGATTGCTGAAATTGATTGTTCGTCGCTCTTGGTGTGGAGAACTTGGTGAAGAAGAAAAGAAGCTCCTTGATCAATGTTCTGATTGTCGGAAGAAGAAAAAAATTAAAAACCCTTCCTTTTCTCTCAAAAATCTCTCTTCTCTTTCTACCTCTCTCCTCTCTTTCTCTTCTTTTTCTTTTTTTTTTATTGTCTCCCCTCCTTTTTTTTTCTTCGACAATAGCAGACTTTTTATAGGCTGAAAGGTGGATTTTTCACCAAAATTCTATTAAAAATTAGGTTTAAAACTCTCAAAATAACTCAAAAAGAATCTTGGATCAATTCTAACCGTTGGATGTTGATCAAATAGTCCAAAAATCATCTTAAAATCCCAAATCAAGTCGGATTTCATTTGGACCGTCGGATCAGTCTTAAAGATCAAATCTGGGCCGTCAGATCATGCATAAGAAAGCTTTTGATCTTTAGTTTAAAGTCGGGATGAATCTCAATCATTGGATCTCGATCGGGAGCTGCAGATTCCGTTCGTCAATGCATGCATTTTGGCCATCCGATCAAATCCCAGTGAAAAGCGTCCGTCGGATCAGACAAAATTTTTAAATTATCCTCTGTAGACCATGCGTGAGCTCGGTGTTGCATGGACTGCCGCATTCTTTGGCCAAACGAAGCACACTTCTCCATATGAAATTCCCAAAATGCCCTCCAAATGGTCCACCGTGCACCGCAAAAAATGCTGACGTCAATGGGTTGATTTGCTGGGTGCGGTCGGATTAGGCGGTCTGCTGAGCCAATTTTTTTGAACCGGTTTGAACCAGATCGACTTTTTTTTTTGAAATTTAATTTCGGGCTTGTTTGAAGTCCGTTTTGCCTAAAATTTATTTTATCTAAACCAAAAAAATAAGATCTTCATATTGGTGGCCTTCTTTCCTACATAAGATTAATAAAAATATCAATTTTTAAAAAATAAATTAATTTATTTTATAATTTAATACTTTTATTAGTATATTTTTACCACTTATCAATGGTACCTGATATTTGGATAGATCGAATGTATGCAAAGCAATATTCTTAGTATCCTGATCTATGGTTATCGTATAATTTATTTCTTTGACTAATAATGCTCAAGATGACTTCGAGTAAGCTGTCAATACTCATACAAGTCTCTATTGTATTTCAAAATTTTGTAAATCCTGTGACTCCTCACGAGAATTATCCAGGTTTAGGTTTTGCTAAATTGAAACACAACGAGATATTTTCTTTCTGAAGTTAATCAGAAATGATCAATCCCATCATGACTCACACACTGACTTTATAAGTACTTAACTATATCCAAAAACCTTTCGAATCTATATTAAAAATATAGGAAGTACGATAATAAAGTACAGTGAATTGCTTGTAAGTCACCATGATGATCTCAGGTCAGAAGGATACTTATATCCATTGGCCTAAGCTAGCTACTTTTGATAGTAGAGTGTTACATTAGTCATATTTAGTGTAGATGTACTCCTATATCTCACTTAGATGCCATACCAGTATCTCCACACCACTTGGTTACAAGAACAATCAATGCATATGGCATATAGCGACCTACACTCGATAAGTTATTATCCTTATTAATAACTTATCATTTGGTTGTGAATAATTTAAGAACCATCCGATAAATTCTTCTTTATCGATTGATTATGGTTCTAAGGACTTCATCATAATTTAGGAGTTCATTTAAGAAAGATAGAATTTTTATGATGAACCAGCTAAATAACTATTATTATTAGATAATTTATATACAAATTTCAATCATCTATCATTTAGATGATTGGCTTTAGGATATATTTTTCAATAGTTCCTTCCTTCCATATCTAGAAGACAAGAGGGCAAAGGTTCTAAAACTTCAAAATTAAAGGCATGATTAGAAGTGAGAACCATGGCAAATGATGAATTAAATGAGAGACAATCATTTGTTGCATCGGGCCCCAAAGGTTGAGGCAAGGCAGGCACCCAAATAGGGAAAATTTGAAATCTAGTTAACTAGTTAGCAAGAGTCCTTAGTCAAGAGGTTGTAGTAATTATCCAATGGCTGGTTAGGAGCTCTGAGGGTCTAATGGACAAAGATCAAAGGGAGGCTGATGATGAGGTGCTGGTGACACCTCCTACGACATTAATGGAGGAGGATCTAGGCATAAGAAGACATGGTTGGATGGTGATAAATGGAGAATCATTCACCAAGACAACCATGAGGGTGATCATTGAAGATAGGGTCAAACTAGGGGTGGCTCATAGGAATTCATTAGATCTTTCTCTTCATCATCAAGATGATCCTCATCTTTAATTTTCAGCATGGGTGTTCAACTGGTTAGGAGCCTAAGAGTTGTTAGCTTTGCCATTCAACCATCTTGACCTATCTCTATCGAAGAAAGGCTCCTCAAGTTGCCAATCTGTTTTCCAATCAAATTTAGGAGAGAAGTCAAAAGGCAGCAGCTGCCTAAAAATAGCATCATTAATGGAGATAAGAACTTGATAGGATACATCCCCTAACATGACGAACATTGATTAGGGATGGACTTGAGTCGATCATAGAAGGTCAAGACCTCTACTAATGAGATATCTTGACCTAATAGATTGCCAAAAGCCACTCTCTCTAAAAGAAATCATTTGAAGATGATGGTTGGATCAACTTGGGATCCCAAGCAACAAGGGGGACATAAAAAGAATGGAAGATGGACTCGAGTTGATAGCCTATGAGAAGCTCCTCTCTCTCTCACTGATTAAGGCCAATAGTCAAGCAAAAGCTTTCGATGTACTTGGTGCCTTGGTGGTGAGCAAGATTAAGGTAGGATCTTGAAGAAAACACAGCTAGAAATGAGTGGAATCCATAAACAATATGATCCTAATAAAATTGAGAGTTGAGCCTACTGCACTTGCTCTTTAGTTGGCACTAAATCTCCCTCCCTTCTTATGAAAACTTGCATGACTCCAACCTTTGAGAGATCTTCATAGTACTAGAGATGTTCACCATTTACGAGGAAAATAAAGCGCTCTTTGGGTGTCCATTGATGAATATATTCTTTATTTTCTTTTTATCTTTGGCTAGCATTGCACTAACAGAAAGAGTATCCAGTGCCACAACAAAGGATCAGACTATTCCATTTTTACACTTATTATAGAAGTGCCCAGGTTTCCCACAACAAAAGCGCGCAAAATCCTTTCTTGAAGGTGAGAACAAAAGCTTGAGTGAGAGACGAGGGTTTAAATAGATGTTTAGGCTAGGATCTAGAGTTATAGATAGATTTAAATCTTGATCACCGGTAGTTGAGCATCCCCTATATATTAGAGCATGGATCCTTTGTAGTGTGTGATTTGCATTGGAGAGTAGTGCAATGCTCGATGGCCATTATTTGGATTCCGAGAAGTTAACCCATGTTTTGGACCAGGATCCTCCCACCTTACCAGCGCGTCCATCTATTGAACAGAGAGCGTCTCTAGAAAAATGGATAGACGAAGATAATAAGATCAGATATTACATATTGGGCTCGATGTTTGATGAGCTCCAGCGCCAACATGAAGATATCGGGACTGTTGTCAAATGTTGGCTCACCTATAGGAGAGTTTGGTGAACAGAGTCGCGTAACCAAGTATCAAGTCACGAAATAATTTTTTAAGACTAAAATGCGTGATGGGCAGTCAGTCCAAGATCACTGTCTGACAATGATCAAGGATATGAAAGAGCTTGAGAAGCTCGGTGTGAAGTTAGACTTGGACCTATAGAACGATATTATTCTGCAATCCTTGACTGATGCATATGGGCAATTCATCATGAATTATCACATGCATAAACTTCAAAATTCCTTGGCCGAATTAATGAATATGCTGGTTACCGCTAAGCTTTCTATAAAAGATTCTAAAGGCTCAGTTCTTGCTATGGAACGAACTTCTTTCAAAAGAAAGTCTTATGGAAAGAAAAGGAAGTCTGCGAAAAAGCAGCGGAAGAAGGCAGGGCCAATGTTAAAGGAAAGTATTTTCATTGCAACAGCGACAGCCATTGAAAGCGGAACTATCCTACTTACCTGGCCACCCTGAAGAACAAGAAGGAAGGTCCTTCTGGAGGTATGCTCGTTATTGAGTCTAACCTTACGGTTTCTTCTGCATCCAGTTGGGTGCTTGACTCTGGTTCTAGTGCTCATCTATGCACTTCCATGCAGGATCTTGAGGATAGCAGGAGGTTGAGGGATGGAGACATGATCCTATGCATCGGTAATGGAGCAAGAGTTGCTGTAGTAGCCGTGGGAACATACCCTCTTCGATTACCATCTGGTTTAGACTTAGTTTTGAAAGACTGTTATTATGTGCCTACAGCTAGCAGGAATTTGATTTCTGTTTCATGCTTAGCATAAGAAGGCTATGTGATTACCTTCTTTAAGGACCATTGTAACATTCTTTATGAAAAAAATAAAATTATAAATAATTTTCTTATTAATGTCTTTATCAGCTACATATTGATGTACCTGTTCTAACTATCGAGCAAAACGTGAATGCCAAACGACCTAGGGATAGTCCAAACGATAGGTATCTATGGCACCTAAGATTAGGTCATATAGCAGAAGATAGGATCAACAAATTGGAGAAAAATGGGCTATTGAGTCCATTGACTTTCGAGTCATATCCAACTTGTGAATCTTGTCTTCAAGGCAAAATGACCAAACTCCTTTTTGTAGGACATGGGAGAAAGGGCCACAGATCTCCTTGCCCTAGTACATACTGATGTGTGCGGCCCATTTGATGTGCCGGCTAGAGGCAATTTTGTCTACTTCATTACCTTTTACCGATGATCTATCTAGGTATGGGTATGTGTATCTTATGAGACACAAGTCTGAAGCTTTTGAAAAGTTCAAAGAATTCAGACATGAAGTAGAAAAATAAACTGAAAAACCCATTAAGGTTCTTCGATCAGATCGAGGAGGTGAATACCTTAGCCGAAAATTCCTAGACTATCTCAAGAAAAATGGCATAGTCTCTCAATGGACTCCACCAGGAACACCTCAACTCAACGGGATTTCAGAACGGAGAAATCGGACTCTATTGGATATGGTTCGATCCATGATGAGCTTCACAGACCTTCCTGATTTTCTTTGGGGACATTCATTGTTAACTTCAATTTATCTACTGAATAGGGTTTCCTCTAAAACCATTCCTACCACACCGTATGAGATATGGCACGGTAAGAAACCAAGTCTGAGTCATCTCAGAATTTGGGGTTGTCCGGCTCATGTCAAAAGACAACAAGCGGACAAGTTAGAGTTTAGGTCCTTTAGAGCTCGATTCATAGGATATCCTAAAGAGTCATTAGGATACTATTTCTACATTTCAGAAGACCACAATGTGATTGTGAGTCGACATGCCATCTTTCTTGAAAAATAGTTTATTCAAGATAGCGGCATTGGAAAGCAGATTAAGCTTGATGAGAAAGTCTCACAAGTACAATGAGCTAAGGACCAATTGGAACCAAATCAGGTTGAGCCAATAAGAACACTACCTCCTCCACCTCGTAGATCGAAAAGAGTTTTCCATCCCCCTGAAAGATACTTAGGTATTATTTCAGAGGAAGTAGAGAAAATGTTCCTCGTAGGTAATGGTGCTCATGGTGATGATCCCAAAACCTACAATGAGGCGATATCAGATATCGACTCCGAGAAATGGCTAGAGGCAATGCAGTCAGAAATTGACTCGATGCACTCAAACCAAGTCTGGACCTTGGTAGATCCACCAGAAGGTATAGTACCTATTGGGTGTAAATGGATCTTCAAGAGAAAGATTGGTGCAGATGGGAATGTGGAGACATTCAAGGCTAGACTAGTGGCAAAAGGTTATAGTCAACGCGAAGGCATTGACTATCAGGATACCTTTTTTCCAGTGGCTATGCTAAAATCCATCCGCACATTGCTTGCCGTTGCAGCCTATTTCGATTATGAAATATGGCAAATGGACGTGAAAATGGATATTCTTAAATGGATATCTTGAGGAAGATATCTATATGGAACAGCCGCTAGGTTTCACATCCAGTGATACTGATCACAAGGTTTGCAAGCTGCAAAGGTCCATATATGGACTTAAGCAAGCATCTCGGAGCTGGAACACTCATTTCAATGATGTGATCAAAAACATTTGGTTTCATCAAAAATGAAGAGGAACCGTGTGTATCTTCAAAAAGGTCAGTGGGAGCGCTGTTGTCTTCCTCGTATTGTACGTGGATGACATCCTCCTTATTGGGAATGATATTCCCATGATGACAACAGTCAAAATTATGGTTGTCCAAGGAAATTCTCCATGAAAGACCTAGGTGAAGCATCCTTTATTCTAGGAATTAAGGTCTATAGGGATAGACCGAATAGGATGCTAGGACTTTCACAGAAGATGTACATAGAGAAAGTACTAAAGAGGTTTAGTATGGAAAACTCTAAGAGGGGATTAATACCCTTCAGACATGGTATTCATCTTTCCAAGAAGATGTGCCCTAGCACACCTGAGGAAATAGAATGCATGAGCAAGATCCCTTATGCTTCTGCAATAGGGAGCCTCATGTATGCCATGCTATGTACACGACCTGATATAGCCCATGCTGTGAGTGTCACAAGCAGATATCAGTCAAATCCAGGTGAAGAACACTGGACTTCTGTGAAATGTATCCTTAAGTACTTAAGAAGAACTAAGGATATGATGTTGGTCTTTGGTAATGGAGAACTCCAAGTCCAGGGATACACAGACTCGGATTTCATGTCCGATATAGATGATCGAAAGTCGACATCTGGGAGTCTGTTTGTGTGCAATGGTGGTGCTGTCAGCTGGAAGAGTTCCAAGCAAACGGTGATAGCAGATTCCACCATGGAAGCAGAATATATCGCTGCATCAGAGGCTGCGAAGGAAGCATTCTGGTATAAGAAGTTTGCTGCAGAAATCGGAGTAATGCCATCAGATGCCATTCCTCTATACTGCGACAACAATGGCGCCATAGCCCTTGCTAAGGAGCCGAGGTCTCACCAAAAATCCAAGCATATTGAGCGGCGATACCACCTCATCCGCGATTACCTCGAGAAGGGTTACGTCGAGGTCAAGAGAGTCAACTCCACAGATAATGTGGCAGACCCACTTACAAAGCCGTTGGGCCAGCAGAAGATCGAAGCCCACCTTGAGAAGATGGGACTTAGACTTGTAGCCAATTGGCTTTAGGACAAGTG
The DNA here is from genome assembly GCA_006176705.1 of Cocos nucifera. Classification (NCBI taxonomy): domain Eukaryota; kingdom Viridiplantae; phylum Streptophyta; class Magnoliopsida; order Arecales; family Arecaceae; genus Cocos; species Cocos nucifera. Next base: position 200,059 of record QRFJ01004463.1, read on the forward strand.
GGAGATTGTTAGATATATGTGCCCTAGAAGCCAGAATTGGCTGACACTTGTAATACACTTCTAGGGGCAAAATTATAATTTTGACTAAAATCAATAAAATGGGTTATTTTCTATCACATATGTGTATTTAGTGTCTGTGATACATCCTTTGAGTTAATGGTAATGATAATTCATATTTTCAAGAGTTGAAAATTTAAGACATGAATAATCATTATTAACTCATAAAATGCTTCCGACCATAGGATCATCACGAGGATGGTGATTGATCCGGAAAGGTTGGTGTACAATCGCTTCTCTTTAGTAGATGAGTCTTGAGTCTATGGTGTGGAGACACCGGAGCGAGAGTATAGGTACTCGTTAGAGAACGAGGGCACTGAGCGTGACCACCTCGAGTAGTCATTAGGAAGTCTACCTTCTCGTCAATGACTGACTCGATGCTGCAGTAGTGTGTCTGGTTCTTTGACCTGAGGTGCATCGGCAGTTCACCTTGAGGGTGTTATAGTTTGACTACACCATTACTCGGATCTCCTAGCCATATGGAACCCTGAGGTGTATGTTGGCTATAGCATGTTCATTGTAGGAACTGGATTGCATCAAGATGGAATCTATCTACCTCGGTGGTAGAGGAGCAGCCCTATGATGATCATGAGAATCAAGTCCAGAAGCCCATGGCCATGGCAGAGTGAAATAATAGAAAGAGTTTCTATTTAGATTTTCACATCGGACTTGAATCGAATGATTACATCATATGACAGAGACTAGGGTTTGACGAGTTCACCTTAACCCTAATCTGATCGGGGCTCAAGATAGAAGAACTTAATCACACAGGTAGCTGCACCAAGAGGTTCGCATTCAGCTCTGATGGGTTGCCACCATATACTGCTAGGTGTCACTGGTGGATTTTGGGAGCAATTAGAATGATTTAGATGATCGATCATTCTAGCTGTTCGAATCAGAAGAGTTCTGATCCATCGAAAGGAGTTTCGATGATGTCGATGATAGAGATCATGACATATCCCATTACCATACAGAACTGAACCTAACTGGGTCACACAAACAAGGGTTTGAATCTGGTGATCATCAATTGAACTGATCTAGTTCAATTGATCTGAATGAGATTCAATTAGGTTCAAGAAAATCGTGCTAGCACTCGATTGAACCTAACGTTCTTCTTTTACTATCATAAATAAGTTGTCCTGACTGAGCCAAAGGAGTTTGTGCTCAATCAGAGGCCTTCATATGGTCTGACTGGAGGTTGTCCAAGTCAGAAAAGGTTGTCTTATTTTGTAAGATATTACCTGCCATTTTTGGTCACCTGCCATTTCTTCGTTCTTTGACTTTGGTCAAAAGTCTACCTTTGACTGGTCAAATGTTGACCATTGACACTTTGACTTTCTGTCCACATGTCATGCACCTATTGGAGAGCTGGTGGGGGCCTGTCCTTCCTACCAGAACCTGGCAAGGAAGAGGGCGCACGCCACCCTTGGCGTGTGCCCAAGTTGGAGGCGCCCAGGAGTCCCTGTTGGACAGGGACTCCATCTCCTTTTTGGATTCCAATTAGAGTTCTCCTAAGAACCAACTTTGACTGGTCTTAGGCACCCTCTAAGGAGGAATCCAGGGGACTCTATTCCCACCAATCAGATTTAGATCTGATTTCATAAAGAGTTGTGATTGGTTGGGAAGAAGAGGAGTTGGATCACAGTTAGTCTATAAATAAGACCCTGCGCCCAACTCAAAGAGGTATCTGAATTAATTGAGATCTCCACGCCCCAAAGCCTTTTCTCCTCTCCTCCTCCACGCCAAAGCATCTTCTCTCTCTCCTCTCCACATCCAAAAGGATTTTGGATCTTAGTTGGTGCAATCTAGACAAGAGAAAGGCGAGTGAAAGCTAGAAGATTGTGCTGCTGCAAAGGACGACTGCTAATCTTCTAAAGAAGTTTTGAAGATCCTCCAGATCTGATTTCTGAAGACATGATAGAGAAAAAGAGGATCTCTAGATCTAGCCCGAGTGGATATCGGTAGAGGCTAGGCACTTGCGTGGCTTGATCCAGAACCTTCCGCTGCTTATAGGATCATCAACGGGTAATAGGATTATCCACTTCAAGGTAAATTAAATCTAATTTAATTTATCTAATTTTATTTTAATTTTTAAAATAATAATAATTAGATCTGAAATATCTTAGATCTGATCTGGATCAAAAAAAAAAAATTTGAAATATATCTCTTGATCTGATCAGATCTGAACGAACCTGGTCCGAAAAATCAGAATTTTCCTTCAATAGATGGACACCAAATAAGATGCCCTTATATGTCATACATGAAGCACCTTGTTTGGTGGCCATTCATCTCTTGATGGCAGCTATCAAGTGTTGAATTAGACTCTATGGTGCAAATAGCACCTATAACGAATCCTGTGTCATATTGAAGAGGCTCCTTCTGGTGCGAGTCATCCAACCCGGGGATAGAGGGAGTTAATGATTAGGTAGGTGGAAGGATCAACTATATTGGAGAGATTATAAGAGGCCTTCCCGGGTATCCCATCAGAGGAGAGGAGCAAGATCATCCTTTGATTCTCCGGGGGAAATGATTGCTCTTCATTGTCTTGCTCCAACTAATGCTGACCCACCGACATGATGTTTGCTCCAGTGGGTACCAAACCTTGCTTCCTTTCTGCTTCAATGTTCCTTCTCTAGCTTTACATCCAAAGTCTCCAAAGAAATCTAAGGCTCACGTAGAAGTGCCTGCCAGCCTTTCTTCTTTTGAAGTTCTTGAGTACATATTCTACTTTTAGCTCTTTCTTGTAGTTTTAGTTTTGTTATTTTTCTTTTGTTTCCTTGATTTTTTTTTTTTTTTTTGCATTTTTTCTTCTGCTTTACTATTCTTTTCTTCTTCTTCTCTCTTTATAGTTCTATTGTTTTTAATAAACTAATATGTGGGATGCCCGAGGAATTATTAAGCATGGTCTAACATGGCTTTAGAAATTAAATGGAACAACATATAAGAGAGAAACTGTTTTCCCGCTCTAACATGAGCAAAAAGTGGGCCAAATCATTCATTGTGCTCCACAACCATCTCCATGTTAATTTTATGCTTTCATTTTCTAATGCAACCATAAAAATACTTTGAAATTAAGGGGGACAACATGCAAGTGTGAAACTGTTTGCCCACCTTAACATAAGCAGAAAGTGGGCCAAGGCATCCATTGTGCTCCACAGCCATCTTCTTATTGTTCATTTTGTGCGTTCATTCTCTCTTACTTCCATACAAAATAATCTGCACACAGATTTTCTTTGTTATTTTTCTGATAAATAAAGGAGACTTCTGTGCATACACATGGTAGTCACCGAAATTTATTCAAAGAGGATTTATTTGGGAATTTACAAAATCCTTGCCCTTAACCAGGACAAAGTAAGCCACAAATTTTTGGAGGAATTAAATATAAAGATAATAGAGGTTTAAAAGAGTACGATGATATGAGTAGAGCTTCTGAAAGTAGAGCTCATGAAACCGAAACATAGCCTCCAAGACGCCGGTTGAAAGCAAGTGTAGAAATGTAAGAAACATATCTAACTAAGACTCAGAAAGGAATGTATAACCAAGAGGCTCTCCATCATACTCAATCTCACAAAAGCTACTCATCATACTCTTGCCAAGACACAGCTTCACATAACACATGACGGTAAGGTAGCTAGAAGAAAGCAAACAGAAAGCATTGCCCCCAGTTATAGCCATACAAAATGTCAAAGCTACTAAAAAACCAGGACCGTAGCCTCCAATTCAGCAATTGAAAGTAAAAAGTAAAGAGAAGGAAACAAATCGGAGAAGGCTCTTCATCATACTGAATCTCACAAAAGCTCTTCATCATAGTCTTGCAAAAACCTATCTTCACAACAGCAAGGCAGCAAAGCAATCGAAACAGAGAGCGTTGCTACCTGTTGTGGCCATATGAATGCCATGATAGAAGGAAACAAGATAGAGCCTCAAAAGATGTAGTATTCAACTCTGGAAGGTTTAAAGTATATAAAGTTCTCTAATCCAAATCCACCGGAGGCTTTGACTGTTTAACAAAGATTCTTTTAAAGTAGGAGATGAGGTTTTCTGAATTTCAGATTCTCCATATAGATCCTTCCCGTAAGAACTATATTGTTCATCTTCTTTCTATCTACCATGGGGTAAGTCTATGCTTTGCTTTGTTTATCAATGCCCTGAAAAACTCAACTGAAGACTTAAGGGATTTCTAAATTGCAATCAACTCGAATTTAGAATTTTATTAAGTTGCTCATCTTTTATTCAAGTACAAAGCCATAAACTGGTTGAGCAAATGTAAAGGATGGATGAGGATAGCCTGCGAAATTATTCGCAAATATCATAGCCCCTGATTAGTATGTAAGTAATTCTTGGCAATCATCCGTGTCCACTACCACGATGAAACATTTATTCCCTTTTAACTTTTTACTACCCGCTTTTGTTGCTATAATCACATTTTCTCCCATAGGGCATAGTGCTCGCCGGATAAAGTGACGTTAAAGTTCGAAGGAATGATGCTACCATCGAAAGCATCCCTTTGTCCTATCTTTGCAATAATCTTCTCATCAATTGCAGCAATATAGAGATCCTTCTCGGCAACTATGATGCGCAGAGTGCTACCTGGATGAATCCCATTCCGAGTCCGGACTGCTGCCACCTGAGTGATCGACTCCTTCAACCCCATCGTAAGCAAGTGATCATAGAACTACAAAACATAACAATCCAAGCCCCTATTAAAAGAGATGCATGACGGTATTCTTTTGCAAGAACATTGGAAAAATCATAGTTAGCTCAAGTTTCTTAAATTCAATTAAACAACATCAAAACTCTGTATCCTTTTAATTCAAAATTCAAAATTTCTATCTGATCATATTATGTCGAAAAAATAGGTTGAGATAATAGATTCAAGTGATCAAATAGTGAGCCAGTATGGAATGAAAGAAGCAGCCAAAACTTACAATACAGGGGATCCCTGGGTGTGTGAGAATGTAAACGTAGCCTTGCATGATCAATGGAGTAGGAAAAGGTGCCGAACTCTGGGTAGAACCGGTATCGTGGTTGTCGATGAATGTTACCGCCTTCCCCGGCAACCACCCAATCAACCCGGGCGCCTTCCCATTGGAATCACGCATTCTATCAAGCTCCCCTTGCACTGCCAAATTCATTATGAGCTTGGTGGGGAAGTCGAAAGCCGTTACCGGTCCCCCAACTGTTTGAATCCAATCAACCAGCTCCTGACGGCGGACATCTTGATTATAAGCTGGCTTGCCATCAGTCCCATTAACCAGCGGATTCCAGTACTCAGCAACCACAAAACTTGGTGTTGCTTGATCTACATATATCTTGGCAACGTCTGCTGAGTATCCTAGAACAAAATCAAGGCGCCATCCATCGAAACCGACATCGCTCTTTAGCCAATTCATCCAGTCTGTAAGCTCTTGCTGGACTGTTGGGTTGAGGTGGTCGATGTCGGGGACCCCACCCCATGAACGGCCGGTGGCATCCGAGAATTCGGTGTCGTCGCTGCAAATCATGTGCGGTCCCCAGTCGAGTCTGCTGTCGGGCGTGCCGCCTTCGAAGATACAATTTATGCCTCTTGAATCTTTATTGTCTGCCCATCGATGATTGATGACGATGTCGGCGATGCATTTGATTCCTTTGTTCTGAAATGCACTGATCAGTGACTTCAGTTCTTCCTCGTTTCCATATTTCGATTCATCGAGATCATATAGCCTCGCTGGCAAGTAACCTGAGAGCAAAAATCTTACAAATTAGCATTATCATTTTACACAGCTAACTGTGAATTATCACTGAAGTGGGTTGATTCTATTTTGTTTGTCACTCTGAACCTGTTGTGAACTTAAATCATGAAGTCGAGCAATCATGTTAAAGAAAAACAGAGTAAGACAACAATGGAAAACAAGTTCTTTGTCATGATTATACCATTAGTCTTATCATTACTTGCATAAAAACACAGTGCCAAAGAAATTATTGACTTGAAGACCAACCTTGCGGTCCATCAGTGTAGGACTCCGACGATGGAGGGAACCACACGTGTGTAACCCCGGCGTTGGCTATATCAGCCACTCAGCCCCCTTCTTGCTTCCATGACTCCCAATTAAAACCCTGCATTCCTTCCTCGGTTAAGAGTTGCAATAAACATCTCCATCTGATGAGATCAGAAGATGAACAAATATATATGAATCATTACCTGAAAGAGGATTTGAGCAAGAGCTAAGTTGGGTGCAAGAGATAGCACCAGCACAAGTGCTAGGGAGAGAGGGATCAAAGGCCTACCCATATCACTTTCCTTCTCTTCAATTTTATTAGAAAGGAGATGGAGTCACTCCATATATAGAGAACCATTGGAGTCGGGAGTTGTTGACTGGTATTGCAATAAATCTGAATGTGGAGGGAGAGCAATGAGTTCCATAGATTGACAACGGGCAGCAGGATGGACGCAGGGAGTCAGATGGGTGGCGCCGACGCCAAAGGGCGTACGGAGTGCAATGTGACGGGGGAGCAGCGCGCACCATCAAAAATCTTGACGTTTGACAAACGTGCTTTGACTTGTACTCACTTTCCAATTCCTCCGTGGATAAATTCCACGGCCTCTATCAAATTGATATAAACAGGCTTGGAGAGAACCGTGGATTTATGCTCCCTTTCCAATCCTCCAAAGGAAATTTCAATGACCTAACGCCATCCATCCAGCTGGCCGGTTCAAAGTCTGCTGCGAATTTGGATATAGGGATTGCTGGGAGGTTATTCACCAGATAAGCCGAAGATAGATCGGCGGAAAGATATACGGTAGCATCGGCAGATATAGCTTCATCAATTGTAGCACCGATATAGCCTTGTTGAGGACATCCAGATAAATATAAATATCTTTCGAGTTGACCGAATCTTATGTATGATCCAATTCTTTTAATTTCAATCAATCCTCGTCCTCAATTTAATCATCAATCAGACCCAAATTTCAGGCAAGTAATGAATATTATAAATATATCAAAAATAATAATTTATGAACTAATTTATTTTTATTTTTAAAAATTAATATTTTTATTTATATTTTATAAAAAAAATATTTACTAATAAAAAGAACTTAATTTATAAATAAAAAAATAATAATAATAAATTAGATTCAAATTAGATTCTAAATAGAAACTCAAAGATATCCTAAAATTAGTTCAAATTAGATTTAAATTGAAAAAAACGTAAGCTAAATTTAACTCAAATGAAATGGGGCTCATGCAGATTCAATGCATTAAAAGCTTTGGCTAATGCTGGGCGTGGATCATGGAGACAAAGTTTTTGCTGGTCTTTACGCATGGAAAAATGGTGCACACGGGAAGCAAGGCACGGCTTGGCACGAAGGCTGGTTGGGGGGACTCACGCGGCACTAGGAAGAAAGAAGAGGGTTTGGTGGGTGCACGGTTTCATGGAATGCGGTTTGACACATGGCTTTACGGGGCCTAATGCAAGGACATAAAAGCCAATGGTTTTCTTCGAGTTTTAATGAGATTTGAGGACCGAATCCAACTTGAAATCCTCTTCTTCATGGCATGCGGCATCCTATACTTTGCATAAGTCCAACATCGGTAAAAACAAAATTTCCTCCCCTCTAACACTTATAAAAGGGACCTTAAGCTACAACGACGAAGTATCTTCGATAAAAAAAAAAAAAGACTATAGTACAGAATAAAATCAAGATTGGGTTGATAGTTACTTTAAGATAAAAAATATCGGAAAGAAGAGCTGTCTCCTATACCATCTCCATGCCAACACCAATCCGAGATCAAACTCAAGATCAATTCTAATTTTTTTATTTATTTTCTATTTTTTTAATTTTATGTATTTAAATTTTTAATTTTTAATTTTAATACAAAATTTATTTTATACTCTCTAAATTTTGTCTTTTTATTTTTAATTATAAATTTAATTTTATTACAAGTAGATGCTAAGATTTAAATAGTAGATTTTAGTATCAAGTTTATTTTTTTATATTATTTAATTTCTATTTTTTATTTATAATTTTATTTTTCGACTTTAATTTTATTTTAAAAATCTTTTTTTTTTTGTTGGTGCAGAATTGGTGCTGATGCCGGAGTTCATTAGAGTTGAAGAAGACGAGATAGCCGATGAGACCTCTAAGATAAAGTCCAAATTAGAGGTGGATGACTCTAGCAGGATCCTCCGATGGTCAAGTTAGATCTCCGGCCAACAAGGATGGAGTACTTAGAAGAATTAAGAGCAGAAAGAAGAGCTTAGAGAGAAAAAATACTTAGAGGATCTTTTATATAGACGGAGTCTGTAACAGAATGCAAGTGACAGCCATAACAGAATGCTAGTGGCTGTTTGGACCACGTGGAGTTTGTTATGGAGAGTGGACCATTATTTGTCGTGACTTGTATGCAGTTGAATTCTATTTGTTGGAGTTTGGATGCAGCTTCTGCATCTATTAGCAGGTCACGTGTGTTGGGATGAAGAATTTAGAGCTAGATGGGTTGAACTTGGAGATTGGCTTATGAATGGCAGATGGTGGATCTGGTGCTGGTTAGAATCTATTGGTGCTGTCTTTAATAGCTTCGAAGAGTTTGACCGATTTTGAGGAGTTCAGCCATCTTTGAAATCGGTCAGTAATTGATGGGAGCATTCAAGCTGAAGGTCAGAGAGGGAATTGTTGAACTTTCCAAACCGTTATTAGATTTTCTGAAGGAGTTCGGCCGTCTTCGAAGTCGATCGAAAGTTGAGATAGGTGAACTTCTTGCTGGTGCTATTTGCTTTTAGAAGCTCCGTTGTCTTCAAGATCGGCTTGAAGGAGTGCTATGATTCATTATCTGTAGAGTAATTGCTATTCTAGATTGGAAATCAGATCTATAGAGGTGACGAAGTCCTTTCATTGTTCAAACTCGTCTGGTTGATTTGCACCATATAGGCTGGCTAGATCTGCTACTGTCAGCAAGGGATGATGGAGTTCGGCCATAGTCAAGTTCTGCTACCATCCATAAAGTTGAACAAAGAAATTTGGCTAGGATAGAATCTAACTGGAGAGAAATTCGGTTGGATGAAGTCCTTACCATAAGGTTAATGAGATATGGTGTATGCCATGAAGGAATTCAGCCGCACTCAAGATCTGCTATAAACGAAATCGGAGGGTATTGGTGTTGGAAAACATGCAGGATTTCATGCATAGATTTCAAAACTTTTTCGAAATATAGAGCAGCGGAAGACATAGATTAAACTATTTAATCTACAACATGTATGTAATCAAATTACAAAACCCTACATCAAGGATCTATAACATGTTATGATGCAAATATAAATCTAAAATTAAATTAATCATAAATAGTATTGATCATATCAATACCTAGATCTAGAACAATTCTAGATCTAACCCTAAATCACATCTAGGTCACCAAGAGATCAGATCTCTTATCTTTGTAAGGGTCGAAAACTTTGCGGTTGAATCCGTTGTTGCCTTTGGAGCCGCACAAGGGATCGGTCTCTATAGGTGATCCACACGAACCTATAATACAGATCGGAGGTTCGTCGAATGAAGATCCGCTCGAAGTGCTAGCTTCTCGCAGATCCCTCCTGATGGTTAATCAAATACATGTTCTTCAGATCTCTTGGATACTCCAAGAGATGAAGAACATGAGAAAGAATAAGGAAGAAATCTAACCCTTGGATCTTCCATAAATCAAAATATAAAATTAGGGAAAAACAAATCCTAAGAGAAGACAAATTTTCTCCTTTAGGACATTAACGGTTGATGTCTTGAAAACATTTTTATGCTAGGACAAGAGGACACCTTCTCCTCTAAGATTTTTTCTAAGTTTCTAGATCTAAGATTTTTGATTTTATTCATACAAAAATCTCATAAAAAATTGGAGAGGAAGAGTTCTCCAAGAAACCCTAAGAGAAGATATTTCTTCTCTTCTCCTTCTCTCATCGGGACATGATTAGATCATGTCCAAAATTAACACCATGTCTCAACAACTTGGAGCCCTCATCCCCACATCTAAATCCTCTCTCTCTCTTAGATTTTTATCATATAAAAATCATAAATAAAATAGAAAGAGAGAAACATAAAAAAATATATATAAGAGAAGACAATCTTCTCTTACCTTATCTCTTCGAGACATCAACCTTTGATGTCTTAATTGAGGACTCTTCTCCAAGAATCTTGGTACCAAAAATCCTCCACGCTCTCTCCTCCTTTTCCTCTGATTTTTTATAATTTTTTTAGAATTTTTCACATCCTAAAAATATCTCATAAGAGGCATCCATCTTTTATTGCAATACTAGGTCAAAACCTAGTCAAAGGAGGACTTCTATGGGGTGTCCAACTCTTGGACGCCCCTTCCACTTATTTTTTCATGTAACCACTAATTTTCACGTACAAAATCAAGAGAAAAGGGGTCAAATAAGATAGAGGAGCATGGGTAGAGTTGGCACACAAGGGAGGAAGGAGTTTGGGTCAAAGAAGACTCTTCCAAGTAGGAAATAATTTTCAACTTCCTTCTAATTTTGATCAAATCAAATTTACTCTAAATAATCTAATATAAGGCATGGAAAACCTTTTATTATGCATGAGAAAATATAAAAAAAATCTAAAATTAAAATATGGCATGGGCTTTCTTAGGCGCAAGTGAAAGAGAGAGAGTCCTAATCCAACTGGGACTCCTCTTGTTTAACTAGATCAAAATTATTTTAAATCTAATTTAAATTTTATTTAAATTAGATTAAATATAATCTAATTAAGGATAATTATAGTCTAATTAAAAGTTTAATTAAATTAGATTAAATCAAAATTTAAATTTGATTTAAATCTTAAGTCAATCAGGTGCACCCAAATCCTAGTCAAACAAGGAATTGTTCTTCCCTTACAATTGACTTATCTAATAAATCAATTAGATTTAATCTAATTAAATTTAAACTAATTTTAATTGAATATAATTTAATTAAACTTGATTTCAGCCTAATTGCTCAATCAAATTAAGCCAATTAGCAATCCAATTGCTAATCGATCCTCCTATGACACTTGCATTAGGTCAAACATCAATCGCGTTGAATGTTTGACCTCGAAACAATTCTCAATCATTGATTAACCATCCGATCAGGTTACAAGCTCTAATATGTATGATCCCATAGGTTTGAACTTAAGTCGGTAGCACAGAAATTAATTTCTATATTAATCAAAGTTACCATCTAGCAATAGTTTCCGACGTCCAGATAGGTCGAATGTATGCAAAGTAACATTCTTAGAACCCTGGCCCATGGTTACCATATAATTCATCTCTTTGATCAATAATGCTCAAGACGACTTCGAGTACGCTGTCAGCACTCATACAAGTAATCGCTATTGTGTTTCAAAATTTTACAAATCTCATGACACCTCACGAGGATTATCTAGACTAGATTTTGCTAAACTGAAACATAGTGAGTCATTCTCTTTCTGAAGTTAATCAAAAGTAGTCAATCCCATCTTGACTCACACATCGACTTTATAAGTACTTGACTGTACCCAAAAATCTTTTGAATCTATATTAAAAATATAGGCAGTTCGGCACCTAAGTATAGTAAGTTGCTTGTAAGTCACCGTGGTGATCTCAGATCGGAGGAACACTTATATCCATTGGCCTTAACTAGCTACTCTTGATAATAGAGTGCTACATTGGTCACATTCGGTGCAGATGTACTCCTATATCTCACCTAGATGCCATATCAGTATTTTCACACCACTTGGTTATGAGGATAACCAACGTATATGGCATACTGTGACCTACACTCGATAAGTTATCGTCATTGTTAATAACTTATCATTTGATCATGAGCAATTTAAGAACTATCTGATAAATTCTTCTTTATCGATTGATTGTGGTTCTAAGAACTTCATCATAATTTAGGAGTTCATTTAAGAAAGATAGAACTTTTATGAGGAACTAGCCAAATAACTATTATTATTAGATAATTCATATACTAATTCCAATCATCTATCACTTAGATGATTGACTTTAGGATACATTTTTCAACAACTCTCACTTGGACTAAAGCCAATCAAAACAATATCAAATATCCTATCTTTCATTTGAGTTCATAGAACTCCTTAGTTCCGAGGCCTTAGCAAAGGGTCGATCAAGTTCTTCTTTAATCATCGATCTTCTAAACATCGACGTCATCCAGATTTAATATCTAAGGTGATAGCAATGCAAAATATGCTAGTTCTTCGATTCTTTAGTCTAAGCTATAGCTCTAGTGCTATGATAGGACTGGACCATCGGTGGAGGGTGCCACTCCCAACCTGCTAATAAACCTCAGCAATTATACAGCTTACATGGCAGCATCATATGCCACTATGTCTTTATATCACTAACTGAATAGCTAAATTATCCTGCTTGGAATCTTTCCAGTAGATTACTCCTATAATTAGGGTATAAGCTGACATTCTTTAGTTGTCATCTTATTCTGACTGAAATTAAAACATCCATATATTTTAAGTCGGTACTTCCATATTTGAGTCACTGGATCTTAGTATTTTTTAAATACTTAAGGATTGTCTATACAATCTTCTAGTGGCTCTCACTTGGATCAGATTGATATCTACTCACTACCTCTAGTGAGTATACCATGTCTGGTTACGTACATGGAGAAATAAGATGATAGCTAAACCTTTATTCTTTGCAATGCTGGGATGTCATTTTTGATTAAGAGAATTTCATCCACGGACAATGCAAGAAATAACACTATAGAATATTTTATCCAATTACAAATGTAGAATTTATCTTTGTTCATAATAAAGGCATACGTTCAAAACGTATGTTCTAATTCTGAGGTAATAGCCAAATGGGCTTTAAGATCTTTACCTTCCCATCTACACTACTCTGATTCTCTTGAAAATCCATTCATATCCAATGGATTTTATCCCTTCAGGTGAATCAACTAGTATCCATATACTATTGATTTTCATGAACTTAAATTTGGATTATGTGGCTCCAGATCACTGCATTGTATTCCTATAGGTGATCGGATCCTTATTGTTCTCATCGAGCTCAATAGGATCGCCATCCCAGATCTAGATACTGAAGTATCTATCTAGCTGATGCGGTACTCTACCGGATCTTCTTAAAGGTAATACTTTAATGGGCTCCAGATTTAATCTGATCAAATCCAATTCTGCAGATTTACTAGATTACGTCGGTTCTTTTCTACTAGTCAAACTTTTTCAAGTTCAACTTGATAGGCATCAGTTCCTTCTCTAAGAAACTTTTTTCCAAAAGAAATGCCCTACTGCTGATGAACATCTTATGTTCTTTAGCATAGTAGAATTAATAACCCTTAAATACTTATTGGACCAGGATCTAAGTTTATCTATATGCAAATATATGACATAGGCCGATCAACTCTAAATTCGAAAGTGAGAGAGTCTAAGTCTATGCCCGATCCATATCCCATATGGAATCTATGCGATAGATTCACTCAAAACCTTTTTCAGAGTAAAACTAGTAGTCACAAGAGAATAATCCTAAAACAGGCAGACAAGTGAACCCTATAGTGGATTGAACCATGTCTAACAAAGTTCAATTTCTTCTTTCAGATACACCATATTTCGACAAGAAATCCACTTAAGAGAGAATCTAATTCTCTCCTAGATATATCAAAAACTCATTGAATAAGTATTCGCCTCCTTGATCCGATCGAAGAGTTCTAATACCTTTTCTGTTTGTTTTTCTATTTCATTATTGAATTATTTGAATATTTCAAATAATTTAGGCCAGATGCACCCATGCCCAAATAGGTCATCTATAATAAAATATTAGTATCTTTCTTTGGTACTTAAGTTCATAAGTCCACATACATCACTATGTATGAGACTTAGAACTTTATCGGCTCCTTCACCTTTTTCAGTAAAAGGTGACTTTGTCATTTTTTCAAGAAGACAAGATTCATAGGCTATCAATGATTCACAATCATTGATGTCAAGATTTTTCTTAAGCTAACCTATTTATCTTGTTCTTGTCAAGATGACTAAGCCTATAATGCCAAAGATAGATACCCATGACATAATCTAACTTGGATGTATACATTACACTTAGCAGGCTGTATAAATATTAAATATCATTTCTTTATTATCCATGTATTACTATAATATTATTCATAATAATATCACAACAATCTCCTTTATTGATAAATGATAACCATCTTTGACCAAAAGGCCATTAGAGATCATATTTATCATAAATAATGGACAATAGTGACAATCACTCAAAATAACATCTATTAAAAATAAGCTTGATAAATCCTAAAGCTAGAATTGGAAGAAGACTTCCATCCCTAACATTTAGGTATTTCTCATCATTTTCAAATATCCCACTTAATTATGGTCTTTGCAGTAAATTGCATAAGACTACTGACATCTAATACCCATGTAGTAGAATTATTTACAAAAAAATTTTAAGGTGTTATCATATAATATCTTTAATGAGCAACTTTTGCTCCTTTCTCTTGTTTAGCCTATTATGGTCAAGTGAAGCAAGATAATTCTTCTTCCTATGATCCTGCTTCTAACATTAGAAGCACTATGCCTGATTTGGGTTAACCTTGGACTAATTATTTTGACTGAACTTTGAAGCCCCAATACGAATCCATTCGTATTGTTGAACCAAATTTAACTTTCGATACTAATTATCAAAGTTGGATCTCATAAGTCATCACTGTCTAACAATGATAGGAGTAATTAGAGTTTAGCCTTAATTTGAGAAAAGAGAATATTGACCTAAGTATATGAATTATATTAAGCCTAAAGACTTAGACTTTAGTCTAAAGGTTCTTTTATTATTTTATTCGAATTGGTAGACTCTACCTTCAATTCAAAGAATTATTTTAATTTTCTAATAGGTACTAGAATCCACATAGACTGCACATAAGCCCAACTATGGTTAGTCAACCCATGTACATTTAAGGATAGGTTCATAATCAATTATTTCTCCAAATAATTTCTAGTAATTTAATTTTATCCCAAAAACCTAATCAGTAGGCTAGGGCCTCCACTGTAAGGATTCAATTAGGTCCAACCATTAACATGAGCATTCTTGGTGCATCTAACTAATGAATGATTAAGCCCAACTATGGTTGGTCAACCTAACCACCATTAGAAAGATACATCCAAATCATCATATGATGAATGATAATTTCATCAGTCAACAAGCACCAGGCTTATGGGCCTTCAATAATTATTGAGTTAATGGATTCATTATCAAACACCTTAACAGAAGGTTATGACTCGGTTATCTCCATAACTTCATCATTTTAAGGATCTAATAATTTTAGAGGATTTAAATTATTAGTGATTTAATGATAGAAAAGATATGGACCAATTTGCTCCCACTGACTTCACCAAATCAGGTTCTCCCACTGACTTCACCAAGTTAGGTCCTCCCACTGACTTCACAAGTCACTGATGAGGATTATGATCAATTTTGGTCCATGGGCACCTATATCAGTCTCACTGAATGAAATCATTCTCACTGATTTCCTATGCGACATGGGTTAGCTCGAATCAATAAGCAATCTAATCAAAATCTGATTAACCATATTGACTAGGTAAGTAAAATCGGTGGGAGGGTTTGCCAAGACTTGCCTTAGACACCATCAGAAATGGTCAGGTAAGCAGGCTGCCAATTAAAAACTATCGGTCTGAAATGTCAGACTTATCTTAGACATCAATTGGTTTGTCAGTTTTGATTTGGTTTGCCTAAAGACTCAGGCTCGACCATTGAGCCATGATCAAGTCTATTTGTTAGATTTATGGACTTTGATCAACTACAACTATTAAATTGATCTATAGAAAAGAAATGACCTAATCCTAATTAACTATTAATTAGGTTTGATCAATTTCTTAACTAAGTCCATATTTAATCTAATCTTAGGTCTAACCTAGTTAATGACCTGATCAAAACTAACCCATTTAATCTTTAACCCAAGTTTTATAAAATTATCTTAGGATCTTCAAATCACAAATCTAGATCCTAAACAATCACTTAATTCTCAATTAAGTTAAAGTTTGGATTTATGAAATCTCAGAACTAGTTTTTGATTTTATTATTTAAAATATTTTTAAATTATAAATAATTTACACTGAATCATATTCAATACATGATTTTAGATCTGATTTATTTTATTATTTAGATCATGTCCTAGGATTTTGAATCTAGAATTTTGCAGAAAGTAAATTCTCAATTTAAGTTCTATAAAATAAATATGGCATACATATACATTCTAGATTCAAAACAAAAATTATATATCAACATATGTAATAAGAGGATCTAGATCTAAACATAAAATACATCATATGGATCAGATCATAAATTATTTAAAATTAGATTTAAAATCTAAAAATAAATTATAAATTACTTTAGATCTCATCTAACATATTTATGACTTAGGTTTCTTGGATCAGTACATACTAGGATAATCTTTTCACTGTAATGATAAATCTTACAGTAGGACAACCTTATGGCAGTATGTGCAATCCTGATATTATTTAGATCTAATCTAAATAATTTAAAATAGAATAAATATCTATTTAATTTTAGATTTAAATCAAAAAATTGAATCATAAATTTTCTTAGATCTAATGTAAATTATTCATGATTCAGATTCAGATCAGCACATACTAGGACAATCTTTTCATTATAAGGGATTGACCTTACAACAGGACAACCTTATGGTAGTATATGCGATCTTTAATTAATTTTAATTCTTAGATTTAATCTAATGCAAATATGATCATATTATAAAAGAACCTAGATGCTTTGATACTACTATTGGAAAATATGCAGAGATTCATGCATAGATTTCAAAACTTTTTCGAAATATAGAGCAGTGAAAGATATAGATTAAACTATTTAATCTACAACATGCATGTAATCAAATTACAAAATCCTACATCAAGGATCTATAACATGTTATGATGTAAATATAAATCTAAAATTAAATTAATCATAAGTAATATTGATCATATCAATATCTAGATCTAACCCTAGATCGCATCTAGGTCACTAAGAGATCAGATCTCTTACCTTTATGCGGATTGAGAACTCTTCGGTTGAATTCATTGTTGTCTTTGAAGCCGCACAAGCATCTGATCTCTATAAGTGATTCACACAAATCTGCAACATAGATCGAAGGTTCGTCGAATGAAGATTCTCTCGAAGTGCTAGCTTCTTGCAGATCTCTTCTGATGGTTAATCAAATACATGTTCTTCGGATCTCTTGGATACTTCAAGAGATAAAAAATATGAGGAGAAATAAGAAAGAAATCTAACCCTTGGATCTTCCATAAATCAGAAAATAAAATTAAAAAAAAATAAATCTAAGAGAAGATAAATTTTCTCCTTCAGGATATCAACGGTTGACGTCCTGAAAATATTTCTATGCTAGGACAAGAGGAGACCTTCTCCTCTAGAATTTTTTCTAAGTTTTTAGATCTAAGATTTTTTATTTTATTCATACAAAAATTTCATAACAAATTAGAAAGGAAGGGTTCTCCAATAAACACTAAGAGAAGACCTTTCTTCTCTTCTCCTTCTCTCATCAGGATATGATCAGATCATGTCCAATAATTAACATCATGCCCCAAAAACTTGGAGCACTCATTCCTACATCCAAATCCTTTCTCTCTCTCTCTCTCTTTCTCATATTTTTATCATATAAAAATTATAAATAAAATAGAAAGAGAGAAACATAAAAGAAAAATATAAGAGAAGACAATCTTCTCTTACCTTATCTCTTCAAGACATCAATCTTTGATATCTTAATTGAGAGCTCTTCTCCAAGAATCTTGACACCATAAATCCTCTACGCCTTCTTCTCCTTATCCTCTATTTTTTTTATAATTTTTTAAAATTTTTTATATTTTAAAAATATTTCATAAGAGGCGTCCACCTTTTATTGCAAGACTAGGTCAAAACCTAATCAAAGGAGGACTTCTATGGGGCGTCCAACTCTTGGACACCCTTCCCACTTATTTTTTCGTGTAACCACTAATTATCATGCACAAAATCAAAGGAAGAATGGTTGAATAAGATAGAGGGGCATGGGTAGAGTCTGCACATAAGGGAGGGAGGAGTTTGGATCAAATAAAACTCTTTCAAGTAGGAAACAATTTCCAACTTCCTTCTAATTTTGACCAAATCAAATTTATTCTAAATAATCTGATATGGGGCATGGGAAATCTTTTATTAAGCATGACAAAACATAGAAGAAACCTGAAATTAAAATATGGAATTGGCTTTTTTAGGCGCAAGTGAAAGAGAGAGAGTCCCAGTCCAACTAGGACTCCTCTTGTTTGACTAGTTCATAACTTATGCATCTAGTATTGGAAACCTATGCACATGTTCATAAGGGTATAGACATTGTTGCATCAATGTTTGTATATTATTACCATGATCTAAGATTGGAGTATAAAAAAGTTGCAAAGTCATGCATTACCTATAGAATATAAAAGTTTATATGTTCACATATAGTTGGTCTGATTATCATGAAATAATAGGCTATTAGGATTCAAATTTTGCTGGATGTACCAATAGTAGAAAGTCTATTATTGAGATATTTTTCTACCTACAGAAGGTGCTATGTCATGGATGTATGTAAAATAAGATTTTATTTACTACATTCATTATGGAAGCAAAGTATGTAGCCTATATGAGACTTTTTCACAAGCTATAAGATTACAGAATTTTATCATAAGACTTAAAGTTGTTGACTCTATTAACAGACTGATAAAGATATTCTGTGATAATATTTTTGCAAGTAAGATTCTCATACAATATGAAGAGTAAAGCGCTAGCAGGTATATTGGTGTTAAGTATTTAGCTTTTTAGAAGAGAATAAAGAACATAGTATCTATGAAACATATCATATAAAACTGATAATTATAAATCTACTGACTAAAGAACTTATTCCAGAATTATGAGGGTCAAGTGGATTATATAGGGATATAGCTCATTTAATGGTTGATATGTATTGAACGCTATGTATAAAGTCATCACATTGGATTTTGTAATTCAGTTTATTTTTTGCTAATCAGTTATTTATCATATGATATAAAGTTGACCAAGAAATAGACATAAAGTTTCGTCTATTTATAAAGCTAAAGTTTCACATAAAGAACTTGATTACGATATATTATTAGTGTTGTAATACATAAAAGATCATATGTTATTTGATAACATATTTTTCATCATGATTTGCACTGATGATTATTTTATAATTAAGTATACAGTATATATCCTACGGAAGAATTTAGTTTTTAAATGTGGCCACATTAGTTTTTCAACTATCAGATTTAGATAAGATTTCAGTAAAAATTTTTTGAAATGCTTCAAATAATTGAAACGAAGATGCTTGTTTTAGGTTGGGTCAAGTGGAAGAATGTTGTGATTTCTCTAATTAGATCCATCTGAATGTGGTCCATACTAACACGCATCTAATTTTGTTTTACATATTTTAATTAATCTGGACTCTGACTAAAGATAAACCTTCAATAAAGTAATAAAGATATATTTGATGATTAGATGAATTTGAGCTCTATTCAACCATCGTAGATACCATCCATCTTCAAATTTTACGACTGACCCAGATACTACCTGTGATTGGTGAGGTACGTTATAAAAGAAGGTCTATGGACTTGGTCTCCTACTTATCCAAGATTTTATGAGATTCTTCCCATTGGGTATGCTCAGAGTAGGATTAGAAAAATCAAGGCACTGCTTGTCATTCGTGAGAAGCATCAAGTGTATTTTTTGGTGATCATAGGTTGTAGATCATTGCAGTTGTAGACTTTGATTCGATGATTCGTACGGGACTTGAACAATAATGATTGAAGGTATGATTCTTTCGCATTCAAGCTTATGATTTTCTACATTCTCAAGAAGTTAAAATGAATGGTTGCAAATCCATGCCAACACCCTTTAGTTGTGAATGAGAAATTTGTCAAAGAACATGCTAGTGGAGAAGCCAATGCATCATCGTCTAGAAGCTCGATTGGAAGTTTGCTGTACTTGGCATCTTTCAGGCTGGATATCATGTACGCTGCAAGTTTATTTTCAAGGTTCACCCACAAATGAAGCAGAATCCACTATGGGATAGCTAAGAGAATCTTGAGATACGTGCAAAGCACCCTTATTATGGCATCATGTATGAACGAATTTTGGAGGAGAAATTGTTTAGATTTTTTTTTTTTTTTTTTTTTTTTGTATACTAATTGGCCCTGAAGTCTGGTGATGTGAAAAGCACGCATTATGACTTGGCTTTAGTGTATTCTCGTAGGTCTCAAAGAAACAAGAAACTGATGCATTGCCATATAGGGATTCCATGCCGACTCAACAAACAATATGGTTAAGGTGAATTTTACAAAATGCTGAAGAGAAACTAAGTCATAGCAAATAAGCAATTTCTATAGTCAATAATCCCGTCTATTGTAGCTGAACAAAGAACTTTGTCATCAAACATCATTTCACAAGGTTGAAGAAGAAATTCAACTCAAGCATGTGAGAACATGTGAGCTAGTGGTTGACATCTTGTGGCATTTGGCCTTTTATGTTGTTTCATGCATGGATGATATGCAGCCACTTGTAAGGCTGAGATGTAATGACGGAAAACAGAGCAGCTGCTTATGAGTGCCCAAAATCCCATAATTATCACATCCCCTTGTCCTATACCAGAAAACCTGGAACCATCTTTTTCTACTGTTCTAGGCATAAATGAAAGCCAACACAAGGTGACCCCACGGGATATTTGATGGGAGAAAAAAAAGATTTCATATTAAATTATTATATTTAGTAAAAAAAATAAAAAAAAATGGTAAAAAAAATAGTAAATCCCACGCTTATTTTTAAAGAGAAAAGGTAAAATAAATATCATGAAAAGATTGATATTTGATAAATTTTTGAATGATGATAATTCATATTTAATAAAAATATTTTCAATAAAATTATATATATAATCATTAATTTTATTTTAATATCTTTTAAAATTTATTTAATAAATTTTTTTTATAAAAATATTAAGATGAATGTGGCATTATGCAAAGAATTACATGATTATAGTAATCATATAAAAACTAATTAAAGATGACGATACTATTTTAGTATTAAAAAATTATTTTATATTGAAAGATATATTTATAAATTTTATCATATTTTTATATATGATGACTTCCAACCAAACATAATTATAATTTTTTGGTATCATTTTTTGAAATAATTTTTTAACCAATCAAACATAATAAAAATTATTTTTTTTATAATTATTTTTTAGATAAATAATTCTTATGAATTATCAGATTATCTTATAATCTAATATACTCCAACCAAATGGATCTCAGGAGTAGCAACAACCTCATGAGAGAGAGGAAATATATGTTGCCACACTGAGGTGAAGAGAAAGCAACCCAACTTGCAAAAGAGGGGGATGTTGGAAAATTCTTTGCTATGTTGTTTGGCGTGCGCATGGCACTAGAAATTTTTATTTTTCTTTCGGTCCTACTTGCGCACTAATCACCGCACATGGTACGCAAAGAGTTACTCAAGGGATGTTTTATGATAGACATGAGTCGATCATGGTATTTATGATTAATTGAATTCAAATTATCTCAATTATTTTTAGCTTGATGAGGATAATAAGCCTTAAACATAAAAAGTATGTGAGAAATTATATAGATAGATTTTAGATATTTATATAAAATTAAAAAATCTAAATAACTCCTGGCTGGTTCTTCTTTGATGAGGCCTAGGGTTGTTGCATAATCTGTTTCCCGCTCAGTTTTCATTTGCTAGAGCAGCCTCAACAGATCATTGGGCCAAACTTAATCTTGCGTGTGTGTGTGTGTGTGGCACCCGCATGCAAGGGCGCACACCTATTGGGTGTGATGGGTGAGGCCTATGCTTCGCTTTGTTTAACTGAATTCGTAAGTAAATTTGCTTCATGAGTTTGACCAGTTTTCTAAAAAATTAAGGGTTTTGCGGATTGCAATTAACTTAAGATGTTTACTATTCATGCAGAATTTGGTTATCACTGGATTGAGTTGGAGTGGAGAAGGACGAGGTCATCGCCAGTGACCTGCAAAATAAAGTTCCATTCGAAATCGGTGGTGGTGGCTCTGGCAGGACCCTCCGACGATCAAATCAGCTCTTCTGACCAACAGAAATGAAGTGCTCAGAAATGAGAAGTAAGCTTTTAGCTTTAGAGGGGAGAGGAAGAGCTTCTAGAAAACATATCTGGAGGGTTCCTTTTTATAGGCGGAGCTTGTAGTAGGTTGATGGTGATGGCCATACCATTCAGTCGTGGGCCGCTCGAAATCGCATGGAGTTCGGTACAGAGAGGAAGGCGTCGTCAGGCGGATAGTGACAATCATACTGACGGGTCGTGGGCCGCATGGGGCTTATTATGGAGAGAGTGGTATCGCCAGTAGTGATGGCCATGTCATCCAGTCGTAGGCTGCATGAGACTTGTTACAGAGAAAAAGGTGCCACCAGACTGGTAGTGGCGGCCATACCGCCGAGGTTCAACAGTCGTAGATGAAGAACCTCGGCGTATATCTATTTCAGGGGAGCTCGGACTCCTAAGGAGGATACATCTAGAGGGGATCATACGGGAGGAGTTCGACCGAAGGGGATGTCCGAAAGGAGTTCGACCTTTGGAGGAGTCCGTCTACCGGAGCGATTCAGAAGGAGTTCGGCCAAACGAGAAGTTCGGCAAAAGTCCGACTTCTATAGGAGTCTGACTGGAGGAGCATGAAGGAAGTTCGGCTCTCATGGAAGTCCGACTGAAGAAGCGCGAAGGGAGTTCGGCTCTCATGGGCGTTCGACTGAAGGAGTACGAAGAGAGTCCGTCTGAAGTTTGGTCACTAAGAAGTTCGACTGAAGCTCGACCATTGAGGAGTTCGGCCGGCTGAAGGAGTTCGACAAAGACTCAACCGCTGGGGAGTTTGGCTAGGACTCGGTCGTTAGGAAGTTCGGCAGGAGCTCGATCGCTGAGGAGTTCGATCGGCTGAAGGAGTTCGACTAAGACTCGATCGCTAGGGAGTTCGGGTAGGACTCGATCACTGAAGCTCTTCCATGACCACCGATTGCATTAGACTGAGCATCAGATTGAACTTCGACAGGAGCGGGGTTTATCCCCAACAATAATTCCTCCACTTTCAAGTTCGATACTCGAAGGAAGGGAGTGTAGAAAAGGCGATTGTCGAAGTCCTCTTCAGAGCTCTGCACTGGTTCAGGTGAAGCTCGGGGGAGATCTCATCTCCAGCCAAAGTTGAAGTTGAAGCTCAAAGGAGATCTCATCCACAGCCGAGGTTGAAGTTGAAGTTGAAGCTCGGGAAAGATCTCATCTCCAATCGAGGTTGAAGATTGAGCTCGGGGGAGATCTTATCTCCTACAGCCGAGGCTAACTCAGGGGAGATATTATCTCCTGCAGCTGAGGTTGAAGCTCGGAGAAAATCTTATCTCCTGTAGCTGAGGTTGACTCGGTCGCTCGGAAGAGATTTTATCTCTGGCCGAGGTTCGAGCTCGGTCGCTCGAGAGAGATCTCATCTTTGGGCGAGGTTGGCTCGATCGTTCGGAAGAGATCTTATCTCTGGCCCATGCTGGCTCGGTCGCTCGGAAGAGATTTTATCTCTGACTGAGGTTGAGGCTCGGTCGCTCGGGAGAGATCTTATCTCTAGCCGAGATTAAAGCTCGGTCGCTCAAAAGAGAGATATTATCTCTGGTCGAGGTTGGCTTGGTCGCTCGGGAGAGATCTTATCTCTGATCGAGGTTGAAGCTCGATCGCTCAGAAGAGATCTTATCTCTGGCCAAGGTTGGCTCGGTCGCTTAGGAGAGATCTTATCTTTGGCCAAGGTTGGCACGGTCGCTCGAAAGAGATCTCATCTCTAGCCGAGGTTGACGTG
Organism: Cocos nucifera; assembly: GCA_006176705.1. Taxonomy (NCBI): domain Eukaryota; kingdom Viridiplantae; phylum Streptophyta; class Magnoliopsida; order Arecales; family Arecaceae; genus Cocos; species Cocos nucifera. The sequence goes on from QRFJ01004463.1 coordinate 224,039, forward strand.
GTCACTCGGAAGAGATCTTATCTCTAGCCGAGGTTGTCACGATCGCTCGGGAGAGATCTTATCTCTAGCGGAGATTGACATGGATGCTCAGAAGAGATCTTATCTCTAACCGAGGTTGTCATGATCGCTCAGAAGAGATCTTATCTCTAGCAAAGGTTGACTCGGTCGCTCGGAAGAGATCTTATCTTTAGCCGAGGTTGTCACGGTCGCTCGGAGAGATCTTATCTCTAGCCGAGATTGACATGGGCGCTCGAAAGAGATCTTATCTCTAACCGAGGTTGTCACGATCACTCGGGAGAGATCTTATCTCTAGTCGAGATTGACTCGGACGCTCAAGAGAGATCTTATCTCTAGCCGAGGTTGTCACGATCGTTTGGGAGAGATCTTATCTCTAGTCGAGGTTGACTCGATCGCTCGGGAGAGATCTTATCTCTAGTCGAGGTTGACTCGGTCGATCAAAAGAGATCTTATCTCTAGTCGAGGTTGTCACGGTCGCTTGGAAGAGATCTTATCTCTAGCCGAGGTTGACTCGATCGCTCGAGAGAGATCTTATCTCTAGCCGAGGTTGTCACGGTCGCTCGGAAGAGATCTTATCTCTAGCCGAGGTTGTCACGATCACTCGGAAGAGATCTTATCTCTAGCCGAGGTTGACTCGGGCGCTCGAAAGAGATCTTATCTTTAGCCAAGATTGATGCAGTCGCTCGGGAGAGATTTTATCTCTAGCTGAGGTTGACTCAGGCGCTCGAGAGAGATCTTTTCTCTAGCCGAGGTTGTCACGGTCGCTCGAGAGAGATCTTATCTCTAGCTAAGGTTGAAGGACTTTGACCGACTCATGTTAGGACGAGATTCTCCTCCTGTTTCTAGCATGGCCACTATTGACTGCTTTTTTTCTATCATCACGTAGTTTTTGCACCAAAAAATAATATTATCAAAATGAAAGAATTTTATTGAAAGAAAGTTATTGGCAGCGCATCTCCGAATCGTGGGAGCATTGTTCCTCTACACTCCTTCAGTCGATAAGCTCCGAAATTTGACGACCTCTTTTATTTTGTGCTGGCCTCCTCAATTTGGAGCAAGCTTCTCTTGGCTTTGACGCTGGAAGATGATGGATTGTCGAAGTACCAAGCTCCTCCTAGATGTGGCGTCAATGATATGGGAGGCAACCAATCTTGTTGTTGTTCCTCCATTATTGATGATTCTAGCTATGGCAGCGCCCTCGATCGATATTCTCCTACTTCAGACTGACGTCTGAGGAATCGACCCAGCTGGCCTCTCCTGATGAGCTTCTCGATTTCATCTTGGAGCTAAATGCATTTTTCAGTATCATGGCCATGGTCGCGATGGTAGAGGCAGTACTTGCTTCGATCGCACTTATTTGAGGAAGATCGTAATTCTTCTGATCTTGACAGCTGGTTTCTAATTTTTATCAGAACTTGAGCCTTAGAAGCACTGAGGGAGGCATAGTTGTGGAACCTTCTGGGAGGAGGACTTTTTCGTGCCCTTCTGTCGGAGCTTCCTTGATGATGAGCTTGAGGAGTTCGGGCTCGCTTGCGTCCAAAAAAAGTCCGTGAGCATGGTCGAATTTCACTCGGCCCTCCATCGATAGTGGGTCTATTATACTCATCTGTCCACTGCTCTCCTAAGGCTTCTTCGTCCTTCAACTTGAAGGCTTCTTCCGCACGGGCATATCCTTCGGCTCGAGCCAGCGGATCGACGAAGTTCCTGGGATATTTCTTCTCCAAGGAGAATAGCAAGTCATTCTTCTGAAGGCCGCCCTTGAGAGCCGTCATGGCGACTGACTGGTCCAAGTCCTGGACCTTCAATGCCACGGCCTTAAATCGGGTGACATAAGCCCGGATGGATTTTCCCTACTTCTACTTGATATTCATCAGAAAATCCGAACTTCGGTGCGGACATCGGCTACTGATGAAGTGAGCCACGAACTGATGGCTTATCTGATCAAAAGAGAAGATCGTACCTAGCTTCAACGTCGAGTACCAGTTTCTCGCTGCTCCCTTTAAGGTAGATGGAAAGGCTCGACACAATATGGCATCTGGAGCACCATGGAGTAGCATCATGGTCCGGAAGGCCTTTAGATGATCAATTGGATCAGAGGTTTCATTATAGCTTTCGAATTAAGGGAGCTCGAAGTTCGGCGGGATGGGCTCTTGCATAATTCAGAGAGAGAAAAGAGGATCGATGAGGACATCGTCAAGGTGAGTCGGGGTGATGTGACCGAGCTCCTCAATCCGTCGATCCATCTTCCATAGTCTGTGATCGAGAGTGTCATCTTGGTTGCAGATCTTGGAGGACTTTTGACTACAAATGAGGAAGGTCTCCTCTAGAGGAGAACCATGATCCGAACACGGATCCTCTACTCTCTATTTTTCTTTCCCAGGGATGACGGATACGCTAGTCCGAGTACTCTTTCTTGGGGCCAATTTTCGACATTCCGATGGTGGGTTTTCTGATGGAGTCATCGTTGGGAGCTGCTGCATGGCCTGCACCATCTTGGTGAGATTTTGAATCCGCTGCATTAGCAGGTTGAACTGCTCTACATCTACCACGACTACAGGCGAAACTTGAGTTGTCGAGACTGAAGCAGGAGCAGATGGATCTGGATGGGATCGGATCACGGAGGTCGTCGATCATCAGATCAAAGCTCTCCTGGGAGGTATTTTCTCTTAGGAAAGAACTCTGGAGAGGAAGAAGGGAGATCTCTAGAGAGGAAAGAGAGAGGTCGTCGTTGAGCACTCCTTTAAGAATAAGGAAACCTCAAAAGTAGAGGGGCCTTTTCTCTAGCGCCAATTCTATTGGTGCAAAATCTGATTGTCATCGAATCAAGCTGGAGTGGAGGAGGATGAGGTCGCCGCTGGTGATCTGTAAAATAAAGTTCCGTTCGGAGTTGATGGTGATGGCTTCGGCAGGATCCTCCGACGATTAAGTCAACTCTTCTGACCAACAGAAATGGAGTGCTCAGGAATGAGAAGTGAGCTTTTAACTTTAGAGGGGAGAGGGAGAGCTTCTAGAAAATATATCTGGAGGGTCCTTTTTTATGCGGAGCTTGTAGCGGGTTGATGATGATGGCCATATTATTCAGTCGCGGGCCGCTTGGAGTCGCATGAAGTTCGGTACGCATCGTCAGACGGATAGTGACAATCATACTGGCGGATCGTGGGCCGCATGGGGCTTGTTATGGAGAAAGTGGTGTCGCTAGTAGTGGTGGCCATATCGTCCGATCGTGGGCTGCATGGAGTTTGTTACGGAGGAAAAGGTGCCGCCACACTGGTAGTGGCGGCCATACCGCCGAGGTTCAACAGCCGTAGGTGAAGAACCTCGGTGTATATCTATTTCAGGGGAGCTCGAACTCCTAAGGAAGATACGTCTGTAGGGATCATACGGAAGGAGTTCGACCGAAGGGGATGTCCGAAAGGAGTTCGGCTCTTGGAGGAGTCCGTCTGCAGAAGCGATTTGAAAGAAGTTCGGCTCCTGGAAGAGTTCGACCGAAGAAGAAGTTCGACAAAAGTCCGGCTTCTATAGGCATCCGGTTGGAGGAGCGGAGAGGGAGTTCGGCTCTCGTGGAAGTCCGACTGAAGGAGCGCAGAGGGAGTTCGGCTCTCATGGACGTTCGACTGAAGGAGTACGGAGGGAGTCCGGCTCTCGTAGGAATCCGTCTGAAGTTCGGCCGCTGAGAAGTTCGACTGGAGCTCGGCCGCTAAGGAGTTCTGCCGGCTGAAGAAGTTCGGTAAAGACTCGGTTGCTGGAGAGTTTGGATAGGACTCGACCGCTGGGGAGTTCGGTAGGAGCTCGATCGTTGAGGAGTTTGGTCGGCTGAAGGAGTTCGGCTAAGACTCGATCGTTGGGGAGTTCGGCTAGGATCGGCCGCTGAAGCTCTTCTGTAATCATCGATTGCATTAGGCTGAGCATCGGACTGGACTTCAACAGGAACGAAATTTATCTCCAACATTTACTAAGAATTATGGATATTTGATACATAGCCCATCCTTTATTAAAATGCAAAAACATGCTACTTAGGCATATGCAAAGGCTGAATAAGGTCAGTCAGCCGAACTATATATTGTCCGATACCTTGGTTTCTTATTAGGGAATATGCCTTCTCTAGCTCGAAGGCAGTTCTTGACAATCATAATCTTGCACTCCTTTGGAAGCCACCGTAATCACCTCTTCTCCCATACACAGTAGTCATTACCAGAGGCAACAACATGAAAGTTCGAAGGAACAACGTTCCCGACATCATATCTTGGTCCTATCTTTGCAATAATCTTCTCATCAATTGCCGCTACATAGAGGTCAATGTCGGAGACCATGATGCGCAATGAGCTACCTGGATGAATCCCGTTCCTGGACCTGATTGTTGCCAACTCACCGATCTGCTGCTTCAACCCCCAATCAAACAAGTGATCATAGAACTGCAGAACACGATGATACATAGTTTAGTTAAAGAGATGCACGGCTGTTTTCTTCTATAAGAAACTAAGAGCATTGAGAATCAAGTTTGCTAAAAATTTTCTTTATTTGATAGCTGAAAAAAATTCTCAACGGTACTAGTCTTGTTACTTCCTCAAGTTTTGATGTCTGGCATGTATGGAATTAGTACCAAGGAAAGAGGTAGACTAGATCATTAATTAGATTGAAGTGATAAAAAATGTGATATAGCATGCACTGAAAAAAGTGGTTAAATTAGAACTTACAATGCTGGGGATCCCTGGGTGTGTGAGAATGTAAACATAGCCTTGCATGACCTTATCAGAAGGAAAAGGCCATAGCCTCTGTGTGGAACCGGTATCATGGTTGTCGATGAATGTAACCGCCTTCTCCGGCCACCATCCAATCATCCCAGATGCCTTTCCATTGGAATCACGCATCCTCCACAGCTCCCCTTGCACTGCTGCTTGTAGTATTCCCTTGGTGGTGAAATCGAAAGCTGTGGCTGGGCCGCCAACTGTTTGAACCCAATTAACCAGCTCTTGGCGGTGAGCATTTTGGTCATAAGCCGGCTTGCCATCATTTCCATAAGCTAAAGAGCTCCAAATCTCTGCAACCACACAACTTGGTGTGGTTTGATCTACATAAATCTTGGCAATGTCTGATGAGTATCCTTTAGCAAAATCAAGTCGCCATCCATCGAAACCAATGTCGCTCTTGAGCCAATTCATCCAATCGGAGAGCTCGCGTTGGACCCTTTGGTTGAGGTGGTCGATGTCAGGAGCCGGATCAAAGCCAAGGCCGGTGTCCGGGTGGCCGGTGCCATCGGAGTATTTGGTGTCGTCGCTGCAGATCATGGTCGGGCCCCAGTCGAGGCGGTCATCAGGTGTCCCACCTTCGAAGATACAATATATGCCTCTTCCATCCTTTTTATCTGCACATCTGTGATTGATGACAATGTCAGCTATGCATTTGATTCCTTTGCCATGGAATGCACCGATCAGTGACTTCAGCTCGTCTTGGTTCCCATATTTCGATACATTCAGATCATACAACCTTCCTGGCATATAACCTGAGTAGAAAAATTTTACAAATGCATTGTATGACCAATTAATGCCTTGATATCAAGTTAATAAAAATTCTGTAATTGATCACCTGAGAAGGTTGATCTTTCCCTCTATGTACCTTTTAAATCGCTATACTAATAGCAAGCAAGCACTCCAAATATTTTAGATTATTAGATGTATAATAAGGCAGGTTACAACCTTATCTTAGTAACGAACAAGACTCCCGTGCCTACTCCCATATCTAGGCACAAGATCCAACCATTTCTTTTTTTTTTTTCCTTTTATGGCCTACTTCGAGATATAACATTCCATTTTAGGTAGAGACTGGAAACATTAGACCACACGACTCCATAACTATCTTCAAAGAGTGTATATATCATAAAACAGGATCTGGGAAGGATGCCTTCTGCCAACAAACAGCACCCGTGAGACAAGCACAAGAACCAATCACTCAGAAAAATATCATGATTTAAAAAGCAAAGGTACGATCACGACAAAAACTTGCAGACGGTTTGTATTAAATCCTCTGTCACAAACTGAGATTTTTCTGGAGCACATGACCCTACTCCCCAAAATAAACATTACTTACATGATAAACCAGTTTCATAAACAAGATTCATCGATCTCCTTCATGCTGGTTATATCTCATTATTAATTTATCAATTGCTTCAATGTATAAGACGAGAGTAAAAAAGTAATTAATCATGGACTTGAACAACAGCAAACCTTGTTCCGACACCGAATGCGAGGGTGGAGGGAGCCACACATGCGTAACCCCAGCATTGGCAATATCAGACACTTGGCCCTTGAGAAAGTTATACCATCCCCCATCTTTCTTCCATGACTCCCAATTAAAACCCTGCAAGCCTTCCTTTGTTGGTCGATGCACTACTTCACTCCATGATGAGATCAAATGATGCACAGGTAATTTGAATCTTTACCTGAAAAAGTATTCGAGCAACAGCCCTGTTGGGTGCAAGGGAGAGCACCAGCACCAATGCCAAAAACAATGGATCCAAAAGCCTTCCCATCTCTTCCCCTTATCTTCTCTTCTTCCATTAGATTAGAAAGGAGAGATAAGAGTCACTCCTCCATATAAAGAATCGTTAGGCGCCAAGGAGTTCTGACGTAGGTGGCCCCCCAGCAATGACTTCGAAGGGATTACAGATAGGAGGCGGCGAATCGCGTCTTCTGCTTTGCTTCCTCTTCTTGCGTGTGTTTTAATCTATGGAGCGTATCGGCCAAGGCGGACTGAGTGTGAAACGGAGTTTGTTTGATTTGGTTCTCGGTTGAATTTGCGTGCATTTAGAAGCGCTCTTGTCCGTTGGGCACGCGAGAAAGAGATTGCGCACTTATACACGCTTGCGGCTTGGCTCTGAATTGGCGTGACAAGCGCTCCTGCCAGATGGGCCTCAACAATCATGTTTTGGATCAACATGATGGATAGGACCGGCTTTTAATGAGGGTATCACAGGACCTGCGAACCAGTTTGTGCTACGAGATGGCAATAAAATTGGATATCTTGAAAGAATTGCCCATATATTTTTCACCTCTAACGAGGTAGGTGTAGCTTTTTTCGTGTTTGCCGTACTTGTAGGAATGGTTGATTTTCTTTTTCCAAGGACCAAAACATGCCTTGATATTTAGAGAAAGAAAGGTAGGGGACCATGGTTGCAGCTACTATGAGAATTTAAAGCTCTTGCCCTCCGTCAGGGGAGAACTTTTGGCAGACACTGTTGTTTGCACTTTTTTCTCTTTGATGTAGATGCTGGCACTCTTATTCAACCGCATGTTATTCCTTTCACCTTCTTAGCTTCTCTGTTTTCTCCTATCCATTCCGTTCTTCTCGTTGTGATTATCGGGCTCGGCACTGCTCCAATTTAATTAGGGCCGCAATACTATTGCAAGCTTCAATCTTTTCGCTCAACTCTCTTGCAATCTTTATCATTCTCTAGTGTGATTTATCCCAATTTTATTAACTCCGGCTGAAAATGGGCCAGGCTCAAGTTGGGGTCATGTAGGACTGGAAATAGGCTAACTAGGTTGAGCCATAATCCTACCTGAATTTGACCCAAAATTTTTTGGAAGGCTTCGAACTAGACTTAAACTCAAAAATTTTTGGAAAATGCATGTCTGAACCCAATCCGGATCTAATCTGAACTAGATTGGGCTGGCCCAAGTTGCCCCATTAGGCCAAATACTGGATTGGCCTGGACTTAGCCATTAACAGTGTGGGGCGAATTTTATGGGTGTTGGAGGTAAAATAGCTCCCGCCAAAATTCGATGGATTGCCCGACCTTGATATGGTACTATTTGAAGCAGTGGTATTTAGATCCGAGCTTCAGCCAAACTGCTTTCTTGTTTTAGTCAAATTCCGTGAGAACGACCTCTAGCCCATGAATGCCAGACAATTTTTTCAGCGACAACTCTTAGCTCTCTTTTCATGATTGCAGAATCTATCGAAAGCATGCTGAATTTCAGCTTGACGAGCTTGAATAGTAAAAAGAGCTGCCATTGAATAATGAAAAGAGCTGCCATCTAGCTAATTATGTTTTTTGGCTCAAGATAGATAGTAGAATTCCATCAAGTATCGAATTCTAGCATGGCCTGACCTTGCCTGATGGTTGATCTTGAAAGCAACCAAATTCCTTCACTATAGATAGTCAATCTCACAAATCAAAAGCCCCAGCTAGCCGAATTCCTCTTTAGCCGAACTTCTCTACTTTGCTTTATGAATAATAAATCTTAGCACTCCTGTACCAAAGACCTCAATCGGCCGAACTTTTGAAAGCAGTTGGAGCAACACCAGCAAGAAGCCCTAAGTCTTGACATTCACTCATCTCAACCCCCAGTCGATCTTGGATCTCTACTATCCTGACCGAGCTTTTTCGAGAAAGCCTGGCCGTAGTTCCTATTGAAGATCCTACCATCTCCTCTCTGACCTCCAGTCCAAATGCTCACACATGCTGTCAGCCGACCTTAGAGACGGCCGAGCTCCTAAAAATGGTCAAAAGCGATGCCAACAAAATCCAAGCTTATAACTCAATTGCAAGTCTGCCATCCGCTACTTAGATGCTGACCTTCAAGTTCGGCTAGTTCGACTTCGAGTTCTATATCTCCAATATGAACAGCTTGCCACTAGGCATAGAAACCTCTGACCTTTCATCTGAATTCTAACAAATGAAAGTCAACCACCTACAAGTCATGATAAATGATAGCCCACTCTTCGTAATAAACTTTTAGTGGTCTAAACGGTATATTGACATTCTATTATAGTTGTTACTATCATTCTGTTATGAGTTTCGCCTATATAAGAGATCCTGTAGATATGTCTTCTTCTATAAGCTTTCATCTCTGCCTTAATTCTCTTGAGTACTCCATTCTTATTGACCAAAGAACTAACTTGATCATCGAAGGATCTTGTCGGAGCCATCCACCTCCGATCTGAACTTCATTTTGTAGGTATCGTTGGTGACCTCATCTTCTCCAGCTCCAGCAAACTTCGACGTCCAACTATTTTCTATACTAATAGGATTAGCACTAGAGGAAGGATCTCTAAGCTCTTGTTCTTAAAGGAGTACCCAGTCGAGTTCATCTTCTTCCTCTCTTCTCCAACTCTTCAACTCTTTCTCCTCTAATCTTTCTCATATTCTAGCAAGATGCTGTCTAGAAAAGCTCTTTCCCGATGATCTACCATCTCTATCGCCAGATCCAACCAAGAATTAGCAAACTAATTTAGCCTTAGGATTATACCTATCCTAATCTCCCGGAGCCAACACCCTGACTCCTCCAGTAGCCTTCCAAGGCGTGGGAGCATCACTAATTCTAACACTCTTTTTTCTGGAGAAAAAGTACCTTCGGAACTTTGCCAATATGCTAGCTCGAGCTGAGGATTATGCCCAAGTTGAGGAGGCTTTCAAATTGAAGGATGAAGAAGCCACGGAAGAGTGGCAAATAGAAAAATCTAGCAAGCCTGCCCCTATAGAGAAGTCGAGTGAAACTCGACCGTGCTCTAGAATCCCTCTTGAGTGCAGACGAGCTTGAATTCAAGCTCGTCAGCCAAGAAACTCGGATCGAAAGATATGACGGAACTCTCCTTCCAGAAGATTTCATAACTACTCTTCCCTGAATGCTCCAAAGACCCAAATGCTGATGGAAATAAAGGAGCAACTATTGAGGTTGAAGAAAATGCAGACTCATCCCAGCAAGCACAATTCCAATAAGTACTATCTCTATTATTGTGACCACGATCATGATACTAAAGAATGCATCCAGCTCCAAGACGAGATCGAGGAGCTCATCAGATGAGACCGGCTGGACTGCTTTCTACAACCTTAGTCGAAAAGAAGGACAGATCGATCAAGAACACTACCATAGTCGGAGCCACCTTGGAGGGATGAACCACAAGAAGATCGATCTCTGCTTGGGATCATCAACATCATTATTGGAGAACATCAATAGGGGGAGGCTAACTAATTAGCAGAGCTAGCAAAGAGGTAAAGGACTGAAAAATCCATTATTTTTACTGAAGAAGATGCACAAGAGATGCAATTTCCATACAATGACATAGTTGTAGTTACTTTGAATATTACTGATTATGATGTACGCTATGTTTTGATTAATAATGGATGTTCTACTGATGTTTTATTTTATTATGCTTTCTCCAAAATATATATATCTGATAGTTGCTTAGAACCTATGAGCTTCTTATTGGTAGGATTCACTGGTGATGCTATACCAGTTGAAAGAATAATTACTTTACCAGTTGTGGCGGTCGATACCCAAAGCAATCCAAGGCACAAGTTGATTTTCTAGTGGTGAAGGCTCCCTCTGCTTATAATACAATCCTCGACCAACCTGAGTTGAACATACTTCAGACTGTGGTTTCAACTTATTATTTAAAGATGAAGTTTTCAATAGGATATGGAGTTGAAGAAGTTAGAGAAGATCAAGCTTTGGCATGACATTGCTATATGATTGCTTTATAGGAGGGAAAGCAGTTAGATCCTTATCCAATGGATGAACTTGATGCTCGTGATGACTTGATAGAAGAACATGGGGAGCCCATCGACGACCTTATTACAGTATCTCTAAATGATGGAAATGAGGACCATATAGTTTAGATTGGCTCCAATTTGCAAGAGAAGGTTAAAATGTAGTTTATAACTTTTCTACGAAAGAATGCTGATGTCTTTGCTTGGGTTCCTACAGATATGCTTAGAATTAATGTAGAAGTAATGGAACGTTGTCTGACTATAGATCTAAAATGCCGACCCATGAAGTAAAAAAAGTGCATCTTTGCACTAGAATGATAGAAGGCCATTACGGACGAGGTCGACAAGCTTCTCAAGGCCAAGTTCATTTGAGAGGTGTCTTATCCAGACTGGATTGTAAATATAATCCTCGTCAAGAAGGCGAATGACAAATGAAGGATATGTATAGACTTCATAGATTTGAACAAGGTCTATCCAAAAGACAGCTACCTTCTACTCAGAATTGATCAATTGGTAGGTGCAACTTCGGGCTATGAGCTCCTCACTTTCATGGATGTTTTCTTCGACTATAACCAAATCTAGATGGTGCCAGAAGATGAGGAGAAATCTATCTTTATTACTAACTATGGACTTTATTGTTACAGGATCATGTCCTTTGGGCTCAAGAATGTAGGTACAATATATCAGTGCCTAGTAAATAAAATTTTTAAGAAGCAGATCAACTGCAGCATGGAGATTTATGTGGATAATATATTGATCAAAAATCGATCTTCAATAAATCATATTATCAACCTTGAGGAGATATTCAATACACTTCAAAAATATAAGATGAAGCTGAACCCAACCAAATATGCTTTCGGAGTAATCTCGAAAAAGTTTCTGAGATTCATGATGTCGAGGTGCAGCATCGAAGTGAATCTCGAAAAGATCTGAGACATCCAGGAAATGACTACTCTAAAAATTATAAAAGAAGTTCAACACCTGATCATAGGAAAGGTTGCAACTTTAAATCATTTCATTTTGAAGTCAGTGAAATGTTGCATGCCCTTCTTCCAAGTACTTAAACAACCAAAAAACTTCAACTGGATCCTTGAATGTCAACAAGCATTCGAGGATTTGAAGAACTATCTTGGCTCACCTCCTCTCCTTGCCAAGCCTAAATCTGGTGAAGAATTATTTCTATATCTGGCTGTGTCTCCTACTACTATTGGAGCCATCCTCATAAGAGAAGAAGCAAAAGTTCAAAAGTTAATCTACTACATAAGCCAAGTTTTGAGAGATGCGGAGATAAAGTATACTAAATTAGAAAAATTGACCTATGCTCTGTTGATTGCAGTAAGAAAGCTCCGACCCTACTTCCAAGGACACGTGGTGATACTCCTCACTAATCAGCCTATAAAGATAATTCTCCATCGGTCAGATACTTCTAAAAGAATAGCAAAATGAGCAATTGAGCTTACTGAGTTTGACATCAAGTTTCAACCTCGATCTTTAATTAAGGCTTAAGTACTAGCTGATTTCATCGTAGAATGCACTATCCCAAATATAATTGAACCTGAACTGTAAGAAATTAGCACTGCTAGTTTGCAGTCGAACTCTCCTAAAGAAAGAGCAGATCTTTCTGAGGACTTCTGGGCCCTGTATGTTGATGGCTCATGTAGTGCTTTTAGAGTAAGCGCAGGCTTGATTCTTATCAATCCGAAGGAGTTGTAGCCAAATACGCATTATGCTTTGAGTTTCTTATAATCAATAATGAAGCAGAATATAAAGCTCTGATTATGAGACTAAGAATGGCTAAAAGATTGAAAGCAGATCATGTAAAGATCTATAGTGATTCTTAGTTAGTGGTGGGACAAGTTAATGATAGTTATGAAGCTTGAGAAAAAAGCATGAAAAAGTATTTAGACAAAGTGAAGAGTTTGATTTTAGTCTTCAGTAGTTTTAACATTTAGTAGATTCCAAGAGTAGAAAATACTAGAGCTGACATATTATCCAAGTTAGCTACTCTAGCTCCAAATGAGTTACCGAAGGAGGTTTTCTTTGAAATTCTTTAGCACCCAAGTTTGAAAAAATCAAAAGCAATAATGCAAGTGGATCCTGAGCCCAGCTAGATCGACCCTTTAATCCTATATCTCAAAGATGGCATTCTTCCCAAAGATCCTAAAGAAGCTTAAAAGTTGAGAAATTAAGCTTCCTGTTATGTCCTATATGAGAATAAATTATATAAGAGGTCTTACTTCTTGCCACTTCTTAGATATCTCTAGCCATCTGAAGCTGATTACGTCTTGAGAGAAGTTCATGAGGGAATATATAAAATCCATCTCGAAGCTAGATCATTGCCTCATAAACTACTCCAATAAGGATACCACTAGCCGACCATGCAACAAAATACCACTGATTATGTAAGAAAATATGATCTGATGCTAGAGAAATGGCAATATTCAAAGACAGCCAGCTTCTCAGCTTACACCTTTAAGTGCTCCATGGCCATTTGCACGGTGGGGGATGGACATACTTAGACCCTTTTTTATAGTATCTAGATAGCAAAAATTTTTTTTTGATTGCAGTGGATTACTTTACCAAATGGATTGAGATTGAACCCCTAGCAAAGATAACTGAACGTAAAGTGCAAGATTTCATTTGGAAGTTGATAGTTTGTACATTTAGCCTACCTCGGACTCTAATCATCGATAATGAGAGCCAGTTTGTAGGGGCAAAGTTTACCAAATTCTATGAGAACTTGAATATTTTTCATCATTTCACATCCGTAGCATACCCACAAGCGAACGGTGAAGCTGAAGTAACTAACAGAACTTTGCTATAAGGAATAAAGGCTAGACTCAAGTGAGTGAAAAAAATATGGATAGATGAATTATATCATGTGCTTTGGGCTTATAGAACCATCTAAAGATTGTCAACTAGGAAAACTCTATTTGCCTTAGCTTTTGGGACTTGCCTTAGCTTCAATGAATAGAATAATTCATAGGATCTTAGGGCAAATCTTGATCTACTGGAGAAAAAATGGGAAAAAGTCCAAATTCAGATGGCAGCTTATAGGTAGAAAGTGATTCGGTATTACAATTCCAAAGTCAGGAGCAAAATCTTTAAGGTCGAAGATCTGATGCTACGAAGAGTAGGTATCTCTCAACCACAAAGTCAAGACAAGCTTGCTTCGAACTGGAAAGATCCTTTTGAGGTCATGAAAATCGTCTGACTAAAAATCTACTATTTGAAAGAACTTGAAGCAGCTACACTTCCACGATCCTAAAATTTAGAAAATTTATGAATGTATTATCAATAACTTCAATAAAATTTTCTTATTTTAACATCTACATTTGACGTAAAATTATGTGATGGCAGAAAATTACTCAATCAAATTTCATTCCTAAACAAAGTAGAAGGCCTTTGGTTATTTAAGACAGGAGGTTAACCTCGTCCAAGCAAGGATGAAGACCTCTGATTATCTAAAATAGGAGGTAATGGGGAGAGACCCTTTCAACGGTCTTTTTATGCCCTGGTAATCTTATTAAGAATAGGAGAATGACCTCGTCCTAACAAGAAAAATAGCCAACCATGTCAAGAATAGGAGGTAGATCTTATCCTAACATAGGTGAAAGTCTTTGATTATTTAAGACAAGAGATTAACCTCATCCAAACAAGGATGAAAGCCTCCAGTTATTTAAGATAAGAGGTAATGGAGAGAGATCCTCTCAATGGCCCTTTTGTGCCCTAGCAATCTTGTTAGGAAAAGGAGGACCTCATCCTAACAAGAAAAAAAGCCAACCACATCAGGAATAGGAGGTAAATCTCATCCTAATGTGGATAAAGGCCTTTGGTTATTTAAGATAGAAGGTTAACCTCGTCCAAGTGAGGATAAAAGCCTTCAGTTATTTACAATAGAAAATAATGAAGAGAGGCCCTCTCAATGATCCTTTTGTGTCTCAGTAATCTTATTAGGAATAAGAGGAGGATCTCATCTTAACAAGAAAAAGAACCAACCACGTCAAAAATAGGAGAGGGATCCCATTCTGACGTGGGTGAAGGCCTTAAGTTATTTAAGATGGGAGGTTAACCTTATCCAAGCGAGAATGAAAACTTTCAATTATTTAAGATAGAAACTAATGGACAGAGGCCCTCTCAATGGTTAGGAATTAGGTTAGCCAATATGTGCTAGCATATCAATTAGCCATCCAATTAGGATCCAATGATCCTAAAATTAATTCTTGATCGATTTCTTTTTGTGTGTGACCCATTAGGCTCCACATCTAGCCAATAGTAGGCTTGGATGTATTTTAATCTAATTCAATTAGACTCAATCTCAATTAATTAAGATTAATGCCAACCCGATTTCATCAATTAGAAGAACTATCTAATTGAGGATCGAATTAATCTTATTAATTTAATTAAATCTACAAGTCAAGATTGATATCTAGCAATGTATCATGACCACTTAGAAGATATGAAATTTGGTAAAAGTATCAAATATATCCTTCAGTGACAAGTATCTATGCAATTTAACTTCTCGATCATCCTACATCTCGAATATGTTTATGAGAATGGATAAATGTTAAACTCAAACATATATTCATATCGATTTTTCATCAATTAATAATAACTCTAATGAATGATTAGAAGTCCTATCTAATTTTTATTCTATTTTGGTCAAAATCTTACTGAGTTATCAATAGATGAGAATGCATAAGATAATATCTTCTCTTACTAGGAGTGATCGATTTCTTATTGACCTACTCGCAACCTTCATACACACTTGACTATATTCAGAACACCCATTCATGACTTAATATCATGATTAAGTATGAACCAAAAATATGGGCTTATGTATATAAGATATCATGATGGTCTTAAATCTAAGAATCACTTACACAACTCCCACTTAGAAAACTATCTTTTAATATACAAGTAAGGTTCCATAAGATGTTCTCTTTAACAAGTCAATTTAGTGAACTCATTCCTCGATGAGCACCTACATCCTTATATTAGTGTCCCCACATAAGTGGCTTATGGGATCTGCTATCTTTTTTATCGAGCATACATAGGATGTGCTAGTCTATCTAGAATATTGATCCCCGACTCAATGTTTCTATGATTAGGAATGTTTAAGATTAGAATTTTAAAATTTTAGATCTCACAAGCATGACCCATTCATGTCTCCTAAAACCATTATCCTAATCTTTGGGGTTCATCATAATTTGTAAAAGATGCAACTAGAATAAAAAAATCAAATATCTTAATTTATTAGTATCAGAATAAATGTCATTACATGAGTTGGAAATTATATAGAAAAGTTTCATTACAGCACATATGTGATTGGCTTGTAGGGCACTTATTCTTTCAATCTCCCACTTGCACTAAAGTCAATCACTCTTATATCTCAAACCCATATAATTGAGATGGTAATCAAATAGTTACTGTGGTAAGACCTTAATGAATGGGTCTGCTATATTGTTCTTGATATCTACTAGTTCTAATACAACATCTTATCTCTCGATAATCTTTCGAACGAGGTGGAACCATCTGAGGTGTACTTTGATCTATGGTAAGACCTTGGTTT
This sequence comes from Cocos nucifera, assembly GCA_006176705.1. Lineage (NCBI taxonomy): Eukaryota > Viridiplantae > Streptophyta > Magnoliopsida > Arecales > Arecaceae > Cocos > Cocos nucifera. The sequence continues at coordinate 240,118 of QRFJ01004463.1, forward strand.
CTTGGCTTGGATCACTGCACTAGTATTTTTACAATATAGTGGTACTGATCATTCTATCTCAGGAACCACTTCTAGATCTCCAATGAATTTCTTCATTCAGATAGCTTCCTTGGCCGCTTTACTTGCAGCAATATATTCTACCTCTATTATTAGTCAGCTATAGTCTACTATTTTGAACTTTTCCAACTTACTGTACCTCCATTTAAGATAAATACATATCTTGATATTGACTTGCTATCATCCGGATCTGACTAAAAACTAGAATCAGTATAACCTTCTAGTTTCAACTTTGACCCTTCATAAATCAGAAAAACATCTTTAGTTCTTCTCAAATACTTAAGAATATTTTTTCACAACTTTTCAATGATCCTCTCCTAGATCAGCCAGATATCTACTGACTATGCCTAAAGTATAAGTCACATCAGGTCAGGTACATAACATGACATACATAATAGATCCTACTGTCGAAGCATAAGGGATCAATTTCATTCTTTCTTTTTCTTCTGATGTCTTGGGAGACATCTTTTTAGAGAAGCGTATGCCTTGACTTATGGGTAAGTAACCTCTTTTACTTTCCTCCATGTTGAATCTTTTCAATACTAAGTCAATGTACCTAGATTGGGATAAGCCTAGTATCCTATTAGATTTATCTCTGTAGATCTTTATTCCAAGAATATAAGATGCTTTATCCAAATCTTTCATGAAAAACTTATTTGATAGACTAGTCTTAACTAACTGGAGCATTGGGATATCATTCCCAATAAGTAATATGTCATCAATATATAAAACCAAGAAGACTATGGCACTCTCACTTGCCTTCTTATATACACATGGTTCATCCACATTCTTTATGAAGCTAAAATTTTTGACTGTCATATCAAATCGGATATTCCAACTCCTCGAAGCTTGCTTTAATCCATAAATGGATCTTTTAAGCCTGCATAATTGATTTGGTCTCGCACTAGAGACGAATCCTTATAACTAAATCATAAAGACTTCTTCCTCAAGGTTACCATTAAGTAAAATAGTCTTGACATCCATCTACCAACTTTTATAATCATAGTATGCTGCTATAGCAAGTAAAATCCTTATAGACTTTAGCATAGCCATTGGTGAAAAAGTTTCATCATAATCAATTTCTTGTTTCTATCTAAAATCTTTTGCCACTAACCTAGTCTTGTAGGTTTTAATTTGGCTATCTGCTCCAATCTTTTTTTGAAGACCCACTTGCATCCTATAGGATTTACATCTTCTGATGCATCAACCAAAGTTCAAACTTGATTGGAATACATAGAGTCTATTTTAGATTTCATTACTTCTAGCCACTTGTCAGAGTCTTTACTTATGACAGCTTCAGAATAGGTCAATAGATCATCATCTTGAATGATATTTGCCTCATTATCATTTTCTATGATAAAACCATATTTTATAGGTGCGTGATGCACTCTCTCTGATCTACGGGGAGGAGGTGTATATTGTGGATGTACCTTATCCTTGGGCACTTTTGGTTGAGTATTTTCATTCATTATTTTTGGAATAATTTGTAGGTTATGAACTTTCTTAAGTTCAATATTCCTCCCACTGCCTTCTTTTTAGATGAATTTTTTTTTCAAGAATATGGCATGCCTACTAATAATTATATTTTGTTCAGTAGGATAGTACAAAGAATATCTTTTTATTTCCTTAGGATATCCTACAAACAAATATTTGTCTGATCTTGCACTTAGCTTATGTCCAAAATTATTTCTAACATATGCAGGACAATTCCATATCTTAAGATACTTAATATTAGGCTTCCTTCCATTCCATAATTTATATGGAGTACTAGAAATAGACTTAAAAGACACCCTATTAAGAATATAAGCAGCAGTTTCTAGGACATACCCCCAAAAAGATATTGAAAGATCAGTATGGCACATCATGAACTGTACCATTTTCATAAGTGTATGATTCTTTCTTTCTGCTACACCATTTAATTATGGCATATAAGGAGATATCCATTTAGAGAGAATTCCTTTATCTTTAAGATGATCAAGAAACTTACTGGATAAGTATTCGCCATCTTGATCAGATCGAAGGACTTTAATACTTCATCTAGTTTATTTTTCGACCATCTTCTGATATTCCTTAAATTTATCAAAAGTCTTAGACTTGTGTCTCATAAGATACACATATCCATATCTTGATAAGTCATCAATAAATATGATAAAATAAAAATATCCTTCTCTGGCTTGAGTTGTCATTGGCCCACATACATCTAAATGTACTAATGCCAATAACTCTTTTGGTCTTTCTCCATGTCCTGAAAATAGAAACTTGGTCCTTTTTTCCATGAGGCAAGATTCACAAGTCTCATATGATTTATAATCATAGAGTTCAAAAAATTTTTCTTTGTATAACTTATTAATCCTTGGCACACTAATATGATCAAGACGACAATACTAGAGAAATAACATATTAATGTCTTCTCTCTTTCTTTTTATATTTTTATTAATATGAATTATATTTTCATTAAGTGACAAAATCAGAAGATCATTATTAAAATGCCCATTACAAATAAATTTATTTACACAAAAAATAGAGCAACTTGTGCTCATAAATTTTATTTGATAATTTTTTGCAATAAAAGAGGTATAGATACAATATTTCTTATTACATTGGACATATAATAACATTCTTCCAATTTGAGTGTTCTTTTGGTTGGCAACTCTAGTAGGTAAGTTTCCACAACTTTCGCAGAGATAGTTTCTCTACTAGCATCGAATAGCTTGAACTCATTTTTCTTTAGCCTTCTGATTCTCTATAGTTCCTGTAAAGAAATGCAGATATGAGAACTACATGCGGTATCCAATACCCATGAATTACTGGCTGAAGTACTTAATGAAAATGCTATATGTATCATATACATATCCTTTTGTGCTGTATTTTCTTTTATCTTTGTAAGATAACTCTTGCAATTCTTCTTTCAATGTTCCGTCTTACCATAGTGATAATAGGTCATGTCTATAGGAATATTCTTTGCCTTCTTCTTGAAGATGCATCTCTTAGGATTCAACCTATTTTTTTTCTTCTTTGAACCCTTCCTGCCAATCTTTTTCTTATCCACCAATAGAAGTGGACCTTTCTCTCCCTTGATGTGATTTTCTACTGCTTTTAATATATTTAGTATCTCTGGTAAGATAGTATCCAATTTGTTCATGTGATAATTCGTAACAAACTAGGAGGAGTCTAGAAGAGATTGCAGTATAAGATTCTGACTGAGCTTTGCATCCATGGTAAAACCTAATTGACTCAATCTAGTGATTAAGTCAATCAATTTGAGTATATGATTTTAAACCAGAGTTTCCTTAGCCATATGAGCCCTGAATAACTGCTTAGATAATTCATACCTAGCAGTCTGATTCTATTCTCCATAAAGCTCTTTTAGATTAAAAAATATGGAAGAAGCATCTATACTTTCATGTTGTCTCCATAATTCATTATTCATGGAGGCCAACATGATGCACTTGACAGTTGTACTGTTATTTTGCCACATCTTATATGTGGACTTCTCCTCCTTTGAAGCATCTTCACTGACCGTTCCTAGGTCAGAAGTATCTAGAACATATGATAGCTTCTCTTGCGCAAGCACTATGTGCAAGTTTCTCAACTAGTCCACATAATTTAGATCAGTCAATTTATTTATATTAAAAATGCATTACAATAAAAGTGAAGAAGCCATTATGTAGATATTTTAATCTACATGAAATAAGAACACTAATATAAGCAGACCACTCAAGATGATATGTGTAACTAGATGAGATCTTCTATTCTAGTTATTACTCCCACTATTTTACCATATACCATAGCCCTCTCTATGGTATATGAGAAAATCTTAAATTGATTTTTTAATGGGATTGAGATTCTTATCCCTTAAGAAAGTCTTGTGGATAGCACAACAAACTTCAATAAGTTCAAAAGGTAGGAAAACATATCCAATTACATCTCCATACAATTCTCAACATAATCTACCTCTAAAATATTTATAGTCTTGTGGATAGCATAACAAACTATAATATTTTAGTTAAGTCAAATCCTTCATTTTCATATAGTCATATTTGAAAATAATATTACTCTTGTGGATAGCACAACAAAGCAATAATAAACTAACTATGAATAGCACAACAAACCATAATATTTTAGTTAAGTCAAACTATAAGCATTTTTTAATGCACCAAGATATTATTAAATCAGTCCCCAAGGTTAGTCTCGTAGATATCACAACAAACTAACTATGGTTCATGAAATAATAATTATCTTAGCTTGAAGGAAGGCATTTTGTATTAGCTTTGATCAATATGCATTTCCAATTCAAGACTTCAATTGAATCGAATTGGTCAGGTAAGTGGGAGAGAGGTGGGAGGCCTCCCATTCTTGTCTTAGACACTAATTAAAATTGATCAGATAAGAAACGGATCCAATTACTAAACTACGTTCTCTTTATCTTTCCAGAACCACTTTTCTCGATACCAATTGACCAATTTACATCAAGAATGAATTTGCTTTTTGATCTTTAACACTATGACTTAATATAATTTTAAAAGAACTTTAAAGGTCTCATGCGCATCCTTAAAACATTAAAACATACATCTATATGCTGTGCCATGTGAAATAAATATAAAGCATTCATCATTCTAGGACAACCTTATAGCATAACGGGTATGTGCCGATATGCTAGGACAACCTTATAATCAGAATGATGAATCAGTGCATTATGTATCATAACGTCTAATTTAAGGCATTGTAAAAGATCATAATTAAAAGTATAACAACTGAAAACATGATCATATAACAAGACATGTTACATTAACATGATCATCAAACATATAATATATGTGCTAATCATATGATGCTTTAAATTATTATTAAAAGCATTCATGCATATGATTGAATCATATAAGGTTTGCTTTGATACCATTGTTGGGTTTGATTGATAAAGTGGAAGCAATTGATTTCAAAAATTTTGGTCTATCAAATCCTAAACCCTAGAACCGGCCTCGATGATTTTCAATCATATACATATATATAATATGAGATAAGATAACATACTCTTATATATCTGATTAATTGATGATATATTTTCATGAGGTGCCCATGTGTTTGCCCTCCAACAGTAATCCACTCGAGAATTGGGTTTAAGAACAATCCTTCTTGAATCCTTGCTTGCTAAATTCTGAACTAGAATCGCTTGGCCTTCCTTCCTCCTTCTCTCTTATTTATTCTTCCTTATTTTTTTCTTAGCTCTTTTAAATAATCTTCCTAACCCTTGTCTTAATTAAGACTCATATTAGATAAGACCTTGTCTAAAGAAAGACTCATTATCTTACCAATACCTTGTCTAAAATAAAGGAAGGAAGAAAATTAAGACAAGCTTTTGAATTGGAATACCCGACACTTTCCATCCAAGACTTATTTATAGTTTCAGATGAGGTGCCAATCACATCCATTTTCAATCCCTTATCAGCCATCCAAATGATTTATCAAGGAGCCAAATAAGTCCCTTAATGTAGAAGGATTCTTAGAGGCACGTAAAAACTGATTTCTACCTCCGGAACGTCGTATATACATTATTCCCTCATTAATTTCGAATTTTTTTTGATTTATTCTAAATTTATTTGAATTTTATTCTAATATGGCATGGATAAGGGGGAGAGAGAGTTCCAGATGTGGTACCAACTAGAGTGCCTTTGAGCAGAAGGACTCTTGGTGCCAATATTAAACTATGCAGCTCTTTGCATAGTTTTCCTAGGAGAAATACTTCCTGCACCCACCATCTTTGACCAGTCAAAGATGGTAGGCATTAATATGGAGAGAGAGTCCTAGGGGGGCATCTCACTGGTCAATGCCACCTTAGAGAAGGACTTTAATTTAGTCATTATGTATGCCAAATAATTCCTCACACCATATTATGTGGCATCATGAAGAAGGGAGGTATTTGGGGCGCCTTGGACTCTTCCTAATGATTCCAAATCAAGGCCACATGGCATCCATCTGATAGGTAACCCTTTTTAGCCTAACCATGTTTTAAAATAAATTAAAATTGATTAGCCAAAAAGCAAGAATTTGAGCCAAAATTGATTTGGCAAGGAATTAGGTTAGCCAATATATGCTAGCATGTCAATTAGCCATCCAATTAGGATCTAATGATCCTAAAATTAATTCTTGATCAATTTTTTTATGTGTGTGATTTATTAGACTCCACATCTAGCCAGCAATAGACCCAGATATATTTTAATCTAATTTGATTGGACTTAATCTCAATCGATTAGGATTAATGCCAATCCGATTTTACCAATTAAAAAAATTATCTAATTAAGGATCGAATTAGTCTTATTAATTTAATTAAATTCATAAGTCAAAATTAATATCTAGAAATGTATCATGGCTATCTAGAAGATATAAAATTTAATAAAAATATCAAATATATCCTTCAGTGGTAAGTATCCATGCAATTTAATTTCTCGATCATCCTGCATCTCGAATACATTTATAAGTATGGATAAATGTCAAACTCAAATATATATTTATGTCAATTCTCCATCAATTAATGATAACTCTAATGAATGATTAGAAGCCTTATCTAATCTTCATTTTGCTTTGGCCAAAAGCTTATTGAGTTATCAATAGATGAGAATGCATAGGATGATATCTCCTCTTACTAGGAGTGATCGATTCTTTGTTGACCTACTCACAATCTTTATACATACTTGATTATATCCAGAACACCCATTTATGACTTAATATCATGATTGAGTATGAACCAAAAATATGGGCTTATGTATATAAGGTACCATGATGGTCTTAGGTCCAAGGATCATGTGCATAACTTCCACTTAGAGAATCATCTTTTGACATACAAGTAAGGTTCCATTAGATGTTCTCTCTAGCGAGTCAATTCAGTGAACTCATTTTTTGATGAGCACCCACATCCTTGTATTAGTATCGCCACACAAGTGGCTTGTGAGATCCGCCATCCTCTTTATCGAGCATACATAGGATGTGCTAATCTATCCAGAATATTGATTCCCGACTCAATGTTTCTACGATCAAAAATATTTAAGATTAGGATTTTAGGATTTTATGTCTCACAAGCATAACCCATTCAAGTCCCTTAAAATCATTGTCCTAATTTTTGGAATTCATCATAATCTATAAAAGATGCAACTAGAATAATAAATCAAATACCTCAATTTATTAATATCAGAATAAATGTCATTACATGAGTTAAAGATTACATAGAAAAGTTTCATTACGGCACATGTGATTGACTTGTAGAACACTTATTCTTTTAAAGAATAAGAGAAAGACCTCATCCTAATAAGAAAAAGAGCCAACTACATCAAGAACAGAAGGTGGACCTCATCCTAATGTGGGTGAAGACCTCCAATTATTTAAGATAAGAGATTAACTTCATCCAAGCGAGGGTGAAGATCTTCAGTTATTTAAGATAGGAGGTAATGAGGAAAGGCCCTCTCAATAGTCCTTTTATGCTCCGATAATCTTGTTAGAAATAGAAGAAGGATCTCATCCTAACAAGAGAAAGAGCCAACTATGTCAAGAACAGGAGGTGGACCTCATCCTGACATGGGTAAAAGCCTCCGATTATTTAAGATAAGAGGTTAATCTTGTCCAAGCCAGGATGAAGACCTCTAATTATTTAAGATAGGAGGTAATGAAAAGAGGCCCTCTCAATGATTCTTTTGTGTTCCGATAATCTTATTAGGAATAGAAGAAGGACCTCATCCTAATAGGAAAAGGAGCCAACCAAGTCTGGAATAGGAGATGGACCTCGTCCTGATGTGGGTGAAGACCTCTGGTTATTTAAGACATGAGATTAACCTCATCCAAGAAAGGATAAAGGCCTTTGATTATTTAAGATAGGAGGTAATGGGAAGAGACCCTGCCAATGATTCTTTCGTACCCTGGCAACTTTGCTAGAAACTAGAGAAGGACCTCATCCTAACAAGAAAAAGAGCCAACCATGTCAGAAACAGAAGGTGGATCTCATCCTGATGTGGGTGAAGGCCTTCAGTTATTTAAGATATGAGGTTAACCTCATTCAAGTGAGGATGAAGGCCTTCGATTATTTAAGACAGCCAACAAAGACAAAAGCTAATCACGTCAGGAACAGGAGGAGAATCTCATCCTGACATGAATGAAGAGGGATATGAAGACCCCCAATTTTCAAACTAGGGAAAGAGTTAATTTTCAGACCAAATTCAAAGGCCCTTGTTAATAAACAAGGGGGACAAACCTATAAAACAGCAAATCGGGATCGTCATTTCAAAACAACACTACAATCAAAAACAACATAGAATAAGAAACTCTACCAATATTCAATGGAGACAAGACAGTGAAGAAGAAGCAAAAGAAGTATTTATTTCATTAAAATGGAGTTCATTACAAGTGGAGGTCTACAAGATTGATTACAAAAAAAAAAAAAGAAAGGAGAAAAGAGACGAAGTCCTACTCGAACTCAGACTTCGGACTTCCGCCCCTGGCCAGCATAAGGGAGTGCTTTAAATCTTTCCACTTCTCCTTGAGTTCTCGCCTCATCGCTAAACTCTTGTCCAGTAATTTTTGGGACCTTCAAAAGTCTTCTTCAGTCTTCCTCAACCTCTTCCTTAGAATGGTCGACTCAGCCTCAGCATCCTATTGATAGACCATCTATATTTTCAGTTATTGTAGCGTGGCCTTCTCTTTTCCATACAACTCCAAAAGGTTCCTCATAGTCCTCCTCAGAGAAGCAACCTCCTTTGAATCTCTGCTCGAGCTAGCTTGAGGTCTATCCATCAACCGCTTCTAAAGTCGAGCAATCTCTTCATCAACTTTTTGAACTGTCTATTAGAGTTCGACAATTTAATCGCTCCACTCGAGCCTATAGCTATTATATGAATCTTCAATTCTGCACAGTTAATTCTAGAGCTCTAAGAATCTTTTAGATCAGTCCTAACCATACTCCTTCTAGTTGGTGGACCAAGCCTAGCTTCCCTCCAATAGTTGAATCTTCTCTCTTGCTGCTCTAAGCTTAACTTTGAGAGAGCTGATCTTGACGATCAGAGTCCAAGACTTCTTACTGGAATGTTTTCTGATTTTTTTAAGTTCTTCGTTCAAATGATTCTTCTTGGCAGGATCTCTAAAAAATTATTTGGATGACTGGCGAAGGTGGTTAATCTCGACAGTAGCTTCAACATAATTTTTTTTTACTTTTTGTCTTCAGCCTTTTCTAACTTTCTATTGACTTGATGAACTTTCCTCCTCAAATTTTTGATGAGAACCTTTAATGGGATACCTTAAGGAAGTGGTTCCACTTCGATGGAAGACTGTGCTTAATATATAAATATATCACAACATGAAGGTATGACTAAAAAAATCATTTTCATTAACTAAAGTATTTGAGTACATGAAGGATAAAAGGAAAAAAAAAGTACAATAAGAGGTCTCAGACCTCTGGAGGAGCAGCGGAGGAGTTTGATGTAGCCTTAGCTAGTGTGGACCCTTTAGCAGGTGCAAAAATAGATTCAGTAGGCTTAGTAGTAGTAGCAGCAGCACCTAAAAGATCGACCCTAGCCGCAAGGAGCTCTACCTCATCTTTGGATGATTCCCCCACTAAGAAGCTAAGGTTCAGTTCTAAAACTTCTCCACGACACTCGCATGGCAAAGCTTGTATCCCTTGTTGAAGGCCTCCTAGGCGAATGTCACCTAAATTTTCTTTTGCTCCTCCAAAGACTTGAAGGAGAAAATAGCCTCTTCCATAGCTCGCTTCTTCTCTTTAGCAAAATTAACCTCGGCCTCCTTCCTTTTCTCTTCTTTTGAGGTCAATGCCATCCTTAAGTTGGCTGATGCCTGCTCTTTCTTTTTGAGCACTTCTTGCAGGCGCTCAACCTCGGTTGAAAGATGCCCTACTTTGACTTGGTGTTAATGAGCTACCTCCATGGCCTTTGAAGCTTCCATCTTTTGAAGATTGATCATCTTGATGTTGGTGACCAGTTGGTAACCCATCTACAAGCAACTGCTGAGAAGCATGCAAGATTTCTAGCTCTACTTTCAAAACTATTTTAAAAATAAAATATAATAAAATTAAAAATTAATCTAATTAATTTATAAAAAGCTATAGATATGATCTAAAAATCTTACATTACCAAAATCTAATGTGACATGCATGCATGAAAATCTAAAAATAAAAAATAATTAGCAATAAAACTATTTTACTACTTTACGTACTTAGAATACGTTATCTTTGCGCGGGTAGTTGATCTCCATAATTTGATCACCATCAAAAATATCTGATCATTGCAATGCAGTACACATATGTCTGGCCTCCATGGATGGTCCACACGAGGTCTTGGGCCCAATAGACTCCTCCCGAGTGCTAGCTCGATGATTGAATGGTCTTGATGGCTGAATCTAATCGAATGGTTTAGTCTCCCTCCATCGATTCTTCAAACACTCTGGATCAATCGCAGAGGTAGAGGAGAGGAAAAGAAGGATCTCCAAAAATTTTCATGAAGTTCTATCGATTAGAACTCATGAAAATAGATGCGAAACCCTAGATCAAAACCTAGGGCAACACATGCACTCAAACTCTAGCACCTTCCTTTCTCTCTTATTTTTTTCTCTGATTTTTTTTAAAAAAATTTTCATGCATGGAAGATCTCACACACATAGAGGGGAGGCTTTCTCAGATGTTTCTCATGTCCCAAAAACTTCCACAGTGATATAAAGAGCTCAAAAACAAAGGTGGCATGGAGAAGAGGTAAGATAAGAGAGTTGTTCCATTCAAACTCAAACTCTATTTGAATTTGAATGGCAACTAATCTTACCTTATCTCTCTAGGATGTGGGAAAGGAGGGGCATGAGCCCTCTTTGCATGGGAAAATATTCATGAGAAACCTTTGCTTGTGGAGAATAGAATGGCGCAAATAAGAATGATGTGGCACATGTCAAGACTAGGTCAAACCAATCTTAAAACCTCTCATCCAATTGAACCAACCCAATCCAAATTGGATAGGCCCAATTAGACCAAATTAAATCCAACTAATTTAGACTCAATTAGACTTAATTAAATTCTAATCAAATTATAAATTGATCAAGCTCAACCCCTGATGAAATCAGGAATCAAACATTCTCGGTGATTAGGTCATCTCATAACCTAATCGAGTCAAACCTAACTGAATCTAATTCAATTGGACTTGATCCAAAAATAATTTCTCAATCATGTTAAGTTAATTAGTGATAAAATCACTAATTAAATTTCTCATAGATATAGAGTCCAAATTCAGTGGGTGTTTGAACAATAAAATTTTATCAAAATAAAATTCTTGATCGAAGAGTCTCAAATTAGTAGGACTCTTGATCCTAGTTTTCCAAACGAATGGAACTCATGATCATAAAGTTCCAAACTAGTGAGACTCTTGATCATAGTTTTTTAAATAAGTAGGACTCAAAGTCTCAGAGCATTAGAACTCCTGATCAAAGAGTTCTAGTCCAGTGGGACTCTTAACCATAGAGTCCTAGTCCAGTGGAACTCCTAATCACAAAATACTAGACAAACAAGACTCAGAGTCCAAGCCCAATAGGACTCTCAATCAAAGAGTCCCAGTCTAGTGGGACTCTTGATCATAGAGTTTCAGTTCAGTGAAACTCTTCATCAGCCATCAGATTAGGTAAAAACCTCTAGTGTGTGTAATCTCGTAGGTTCGAATCTATGCCAGTAGCATAGAAATCAATTTTTATACCAATCGAAGTGACCATCTAGCAATGATTCTTGACATCCAGATAGCTTGAATAGTCTCAATCGTAACATTCAGAATCTACATGAATATAGTTACCATATAATTTATCCCTTTGATCTCTATATATAGGATGACTTAGAGTTAAACTGTCAATCCTGAAAAGTATATTCAAATCATGTCTCAAAGCAATCAGTCTTATGACCCCTCACTAGGACTATCCTAGCTAAAGATTTGCTAAATTGAAATATAATTAAACATAGCTCCTAAATCGGAGTGGTCAATTCCATCTTGATTCATGCACCAACTTCTTTAGTACTTAACGGTACCCAAAAATCTTCCATCACTAAATTAAAAATTTAGGTAGTCTAGCATCAAAGCATAGTGAGTTGCTTGAAAGTCATCATAGTGATCTTAGATCGGAGGAACACTTATACTCATATTCTATCGGAGTAAATCTTGATAGTAGAAAAGCTCTAGAGTTGGTCACGTTCAATGTAGATGTATCCTTACATCTCACCTACATAACATACCAGTATCTTCACACTCTTTGATTAAAAGAACAACCAACCCATATGGCATACAATGATCTACACTCGATAAATATTATCGTCCTTAGTAACAACATATCATTTGATCATAAATAGATTTAAGTACTAAATGATAAATCCATCTTTATTGATTCTAAATAGTCCTAAGAACTTTACCACATAATAGAAGTTCATTAGAAGATATAAAGATTATGATGAAAAATATAAAAATATTTTTTATTTATTTATAATTTAAATATAAGTACAAAAATCTACATAATCGTCAACATGCTGATGATTGACTTTGGGATACTATTTCTAATAATCTTCCACTTGACCTAAAGTCAATTGGTATAGTATCTAATACCCATCTTCGACTTGAAGTCGTCGACCTCTTTCACCATAATGGCTTTAGTGAGCAGGTCGGCTAGGTTCTTCTTTTCGTTGATCTTCTGAAGGTTGACGTTATCTCGATCTACGATCTCTCAGATCAGATGGTAACGGTGCAGAATATGCTTCGTTTGCTATGTGCCATTGGTTCCTTCGCTTGAACAATAAGTCCAGAGCTATCATAGAAAAGTAGAGCTAGACCATCAAGGGAGGGTGTTAATCCGAGCTTGATGATGAACTTACTTCTTTGGTAGCATTTGATGCAACAATATACTCCGCCTCGTAAATTGAGTTGGCTACAGTGTGCTACTTGGAACTCTTTCAATAGATAGCTCCATTATTAAGCATAAACACATATCTCGATATACTCTTGCTATCATCGTGATCAGACTGAAAATTAAAGTTTGTAAACCCCATAAGTCTCAAGTCCAACTCACCATAAATAAGCCATTGGTTCTTAATATTTTTTAAATACTTTAAGATGATTTTAAGAACCTTTCGATGGTTCTCTCCTAGATCAGATTGGTATCTACTTACTATCCCTAGTGAGTATGCCACATCTGGTCTCGTATATGTCATGGCATACATGATAGAATCCACTATCGAAGTATATAAAATTCTACTCATATACTCTCTCTCTTAAGGTATTGTCTTACAATCCCTCTTCGAGGAAAAATTCTATAGCCTATCGGTAGATAGCCTTTCTTAAAATTCTCTATGCTGAATTTTTTTAGCATGGTATCAATATACATGGACTAGAATAATCCAAGTAATCTTGTAGATCTATCTCTATAGATCTTTATCTCTAGGATGTAGGAAACTTCTTCCAGATCCTTCATGAAGAACTGTGTTGATAGCCAAATCTTTATTTCTTGTAATATAGGAACATCATTTTCAATTAAGAGAAATCATCCACATATAATACTAGGAATACAATCGCTGGACCATTAACCCACTTGTATATACAGGGCTCTTCTTTATTCTTAACGAAGCCATACGTTTTGATCATCCTATCAAAATGTATGTTCCAACTTTAAGATGCCTACTTCAGTTCATAAATGGATCTTTGAAGCCTACACACCTTAGACTCATCTATGAATGTGAATCCTTCAGGTTGTGTCATATGCACCTCTTCATCTAGTTCTTCATTTATGAAAGCCATCTTCACATCCATCTATCAGATTTCATAATCCAGATGGACATCTATCATAAGCATAATTCGAATGGAATTGAGCATTATCATAGAAGAAAATATTTCATCAATACCATAACATTGACGATACTCCTTAGCAACCAAACGGGCTTTATAGGTCTCCACCTTTTTGTTTGCACCTCTTTTTCTCTTGAAGACCCACTTACATCCTATGAATTTTATCCCTTCGGGTGGGTCAACCAATGTTCATACATCGTTGACCTTCATGGACTCCATTTTGAATTTTATGATCTCAAGCCATTTCTCATAGTTGGATATCTGCATTGCATTCATGTAAATAATTGGTCCTTGTCGTTTTCATCAAGTTCGATAGGATTACCATTCTGGACCAAAAAACCATAGTATCTATCTAGCTAACATGGTACTATACTAGACCATCTTAAGGATGTAGGTATAATAGGCTCCAGGTTTGATCTAATCAAATCTAGTTTAGGTTCAGCTACATGTGTTGATTTTTTCACTTGCTGAACTTCCTCAAGTTCAACTTTAGAAGCATTAGTTCCTTCACCAAGAAACTCTATTTCTAAAATGATTGCCTTAAGGCTGATAAACATTTTTTGTTCATCAACGAAGTAGGAATAATAACCTTTAGTCTCTTTTGGATATCCTATAAAATTACACTTATCAGACCTAGGTCCAAACTTGTCCGTTACTAAATATTTGATATAAGTCGGACACCCTCAAATTCTAAGGTATGAGAGTACTAGCTTACATTTTGTCCACATCTTATATGATATTTTGAAAACAGACTTACTCGAAATCCTATTTAGAATATAACAAGTTGACTCGAGTGTATATTCCCATAAAGAGATAAGCAGACCAATAAATTTCATCATGGATCGAACTATATCCAACAGGATCCGATTCCTCCTTTTAGATACATCATTATGCTGTGGTGTTCCAAGAAGAGTCCATTGGAAGAGAATTTCATTCTTTCCTAGATATATTAGAAATTTGCTGGAAAGGTACTCATCCTCTCAATCAGACTAAAGAATTTTAATACTCTTTTCAGTTTGCTTTTCTATCTCATTATGGAATAGTTTGAACATTTCGAACGACTCCGATTTATGCTTCATTAAATAGACATATCCATACCTCGATAGATCATCCGTAAAGATTATGAAGTAGAAATATCCATCTCTAGCACTTATGCTCATGGATCTACATACATCAGTATGTACTAGATTTAAGAGTTCATTAGCTCGCTCATCCTTTTCAGTAAAAGATGACTTAGTCATCTTATCAAGAAGATAGGACTCACGGGTTGAAAATGATTCACAATCATCAACTTCAAGAATTCCTTCTTGAGCCAACCTATTTATTCTATTCTTATTGATAGGACCTAGCCTATAGTGCTAAAGATAGACTTCTAATACATCATCTAATCTAGGACATTTACCAAAGGATTGAACCATGTTAACAGGTTATGATCGTAAGTAAATACCGTTATTCAATTATCCAACATAAACCATAACACCATTCAAAATGATATTACAAAAGTTTTTTTTATTGAAAATTGATAACTATTCTTAGCTAAAAGGTCTACAGAAATAACATTCAATAAAAAATTTGGACAAAAGTGACAATCACTAAGAATAACTCTATGATAATTGATTATAAGGTTCATAATTTCTAAAGCTAGAACTGAAACTTATCTTCCATCTCCAACATTTAGGAACCTCTTGCCTTCATCAAATCTCCTACTGACCTGTAAACCTTGTATTGAATTACAAATATGATAAGGGCTTTCGATATCTAATACCCAGGTAGTAGTATCATATATAAAAAAGTTGCAAGGTGTTATCATATAATTATCTTGCCCAGCAATAACTTGCTTCTTCCTCAATCTATTCGGGTCCAATAAGATAATGCTTCTTACAAAAGAAGTACTCCGCCTGGCTCTGATCGAGCTTGCGCTTCTTGGTCCGATCCTATGCAGATGGTCTAGCATGCAACTATACCTTCTTATTCTTCTTCTTCTTATTCTTCTTTCCTTTCTTAAAGGATCAACGATCAGAAGAAGACCCTCCCACTACAGTCACCATCTCCTTATAGAGCTAATAATCCTTCTTAATGTTCTGTAGCAGTCCCAATAAATCATGATAGTTCACTATAGGCTTTATCATTCTAAAATGAGTAAGGAAGGAAAGAAAGGACTTGGGCAAAGAATTCAAGATTGCATCCTTACTGAGTTACTCGTGCAGGAGGAAGCCCAGCTTATTTAGATGCTCAATCATCTCAATCATATATAATATATGATCGATGACTAACGTCCCATCCCTCATCCTAGTGTTGAAAATAGCACAACTAGTCTTGTGCCTCTCAACGTCGCCAGGCATGCCAAAGGAGTCGTTCAACATTTGAAGCATCTCCTGAGGTTGGGCATTCTCAAACCTATGACTGAACTCGTCATTTATCACCACCAGCATAATAAACCAAATGATGGTGTGGTCGTTGAGCCACTTCTAATAAGTATCTCAGATAGCTCCTCTAGCATTCGGAGCTGGCTCCTCAAGTGTCAGATCAATCAATACATACAAGATCTACTCATGCTCTAGGATGATTTTCAACTTTCGATACCAGCTATCGAAATTAGGTCCCATGAGTTTGTCATTATCCAATAATGATCAGAGCGATAGGGTAGTAGCCATATCTACATTAAGAAAAATTAAACCTAATTAGTATATGAATCAATTATCCTAAAGACTTGGACTTTAGTCTAAAGGTTCTCCTACTATTTTATACAAACCGGTAGCCTTTACTTTCAATTCGAAGAATTACTTTAATTTTCTAGTAGGTACTAGAATCCACAGACTACACATGAGCCCAACTTTGGTTGGTTAACTCATTTGCACCTATGGATAGGTTCATAACTAATTATTTTTTAAATAATTTTTAATAATTTTAATTTTGCCCTAGAAATCTAATTAGTAGTCTTTAGCCTCCACTGGAAAGATTCGATTAGGTCCAACCATTAATATGATCATATTTGGTGTATTTGACCAACAAATGATCAGGCCCGACTTTGGCTGGCCAACCTGACCACCATTAGAAAGACACGATCAAATCAACATATATAAATAATAATTTCATTAGTCAATAAGCACCAGGCCTTTGGGATTCCAATGATTATTAAACTAATGGATCCATTATCACTCAACTTAATGGGAGGCTATGACTTAGTTATCACCATAATTTTATCATTTTTAAGAATCTAATAATTTTAGAAGATTTTATTAATTAATTTTAAGAAGGAAAGAGAAGAATTAATCAGCTAATTTTGATCCTCCCATCGACTTCACCAAGTCAAATAAAAAAAATTTAATTAAAGCTAGGATTAGGAGTACCTAAATTAGTCATACTGATTTACCTAATTGACATGGGTGAGCCTAAATCATCAAGTGATCTAATCAAAACTTAATTCATCAGGATGGTCAGGTAAGTAAGATCAGTGGAAGGAATATGTCATTAAATCATCAAAGATTGATATCAGTGCGAGTAGCTCCCAATTAAAAATCACTGATTTGAACTGTCAAACTTACCTTTGACACTATATGGTTCATTAGTTTTAATTTAATCAACTTAATAATTTTGGGTTCGACCGCGTAGCCATGAATCAAGTTCATTTGACCCTCATTAAAGGCATAGACTTGATCAACTACAATTATTATAATTGAGTCTAAAGAATCCTTGACCTAATCTAAATCAATATTTAGTTAAATTTGATCAATTACTTTAATTTAGTTCATTTTTTAACTAACCTTAGGTCTAACCCAATTAATGAACCTAATTTATCTAATCTAATAATCCACATTTTATGATTAATAATTTAGGATCTTTGATTCATAATTCTATATCCTAATTCATCATATTTAATTTTTAATTAAATTTTTAGGCTAAGGATTGGGATTCAGTATTTTGAAAATATTTTTTCAAAATTTTAAAAGGTTCTTTACAACCTAGCACTATTCACCAAATCGGTCGATCCATTTAAAAAATTGGGTCGACTCATTTCACGAATAGTGCTAGTTGTAGGATTTAATCTAAATCTATGTACACTACAAAAAAAATCATGAATCAATTTAGATCTAATCTAAACACATATTCATGAATAAAAATTAGATTATAATTAATTTAAATATATCATAAAAATTATTATATTAAATCTAAAATTTTATGATCAATTTTTAGATCAGCAACATACCAGGATAACCTGTACACTGTAGGAGGTAAATTCTACAACAGGACAACCTGCAGTTCGTGCGATCATGATTTTTATTTTTAAATTTAAAAATTAGATTATTAATTAGATCTAATCTAAAATAATAATTTAAACATGCATATACATTACATTAAACAACCTAGATGCATTGATACCATTGCTAGGAAGCATGTAGAGTTTCTAGCTCTACTTTCAAAATTTTTTTAAAAATAAATTATAGTAAAATTAAAAATTAATTTAATTAATTTATAAAAATATAGATCTGATCTAAAAATTCTACATTATCAGGATCTAATATGACATGCATGCATGAAAATCTAAAAATAAAAAATAATTAGTAGTAAAACTATTTTACTATTTTACGTATTTAGAACATGTTACCTTTGCATGGATAGTTAATCTCTGTAATTTGATCACCATCAAAAAGATCTGATCATTGTGACATAGCCACATATGTGTCTGGCCTCCATGGATGGTCCATACGAGGTTCTGGTCCTAATCAGCTCCTCCCAAGTGCTAGCTTGATCATGAAATGGTCTTGATGGCTGAATCTGATCAAATGGTTCAATTTCCTTCCACCAATTCTTTGAATGCTCTAGATCAACAGCAAAGTAGAGGAAAGGAAGAGGAGGATCTCCAAAATGTTTCGTGAAGTTCTGACAATCAGAACTCATGAAAATAGATGAGAAACCCTAGATTAAAAACTAGGGCAGCACATGCACTCAAACCCTAGCACCTTCCTTTCTCTTTAATTTTTTTTTTAATTTATTTTCATGCAGGGAAGATCTTACACACATAGAGGGGAGGCTTTCTCAAATATTTCTTGTGTCCCAAAAACTTCCATGGTGATATAAAGAGCGCAAAAAACAAAGGTGGTGTGGAAAAGAGGTAAGATAAGGGAGCTATTTCATTCAAACTCAAACTCTATTTGAATTTGAATGGCAACTAATCTTACCTTATCTCTCTAGGACGTGGGAAAGGAGGGGCATGAGCCCTCTTTGCATGGGAAAACATTCATGAGAAATCTTTTCTTGTGGAGAATAGAATGGTGCAAACAGGGTGATGTAGCACATGTCAAGACTAGGTCAAACCAACCTTAAAACCTCTCATCCAATTGAACCAATCCAATTCAAATTGGATAGGCCCAATTAAACCAAATTAAACTCAACTAATTTAGGCTCAATTAAGATTAATTAAATCTTAATTAAATTAAAAATTGATCAAGTCCAACTCTTAATCAAATCAGGGATTAAACCTCCTCGCCGATTAGGTCATCTCATAACCTAATCGAGTCAAACCCAACTAAATCTAATTCAATTAAACTTAATCCAAAAATAATTAGATAATTAAATTAAGTTAATTAATAATCAAATTACTAATTAAATCTTTCATAAATATAGAGTCCAAATCTAGTGGGTGTCTGGATAATAGAGTCCCATCAAAATGAAACTCTTGATCAAAGAGTTCCAAAATAGTGGGACTCTTCATTCCAGTGTCCCAAATGAATTGACTCATGATCACAAAGTCCCAAACTAGTAAAACTCTCAATTACAGATGCTCACCATCCCTCAGTCTCCTATTCTCCTCAAGATCCTATATAGAAGTGCACAAGTGAGCACTAAAATTAGAGTTAAGCATCCAACTGGATGTAGAAGAAATCATAAGGTTAGATTCTATTATAAGCATACCTCCAAAAGGACATACCTCCTTCTTGTTCTTCAGGCTGACCAGGTATAAAGGATAGTTCCACTTCCAATGGTCATCGATATTGCAATAAAAATATTTTTCTTTGTCCGCAGCCTTCTTCTTGAGTTCTCTCTTCTTCTTTCCACCTTCCATCTTCTACTTCTTCGCAGACTTCTTCTTTCTAAAAAATTCTCTTAGAAGAAGTCACTCCACAGTAAGAACTGAGCTTTTAGAATCTTTCATAGAAAGCTCAGCAGTAACTAGCATATTCATCAATTCGATCAAGGTACATTATATTTTATGCATATGAAAGTTCATGATGAACTGACCATATGCATCAGTCAATGATTGCAGGATCACATCAATCTAGAAATTTCTATCCATCTTGACATTGAGCTTCTCAAGATCCTTGATCATTGTCAAACAATGATCATGGACAGACTGCCCATCATGCATCTAAGTTTTAAAAAGTCTATGGAAGACTTGAAACCTAGCTACAAGACTCTGCTCATCAAACAACTCTTACAGGTGAGCCAACATCTATCGGGTAGTCATGATGTTTTCATGTTAGCACTGTAGCTCATCAGACATAGCACCAAGCATGTAGTACCTTGCCTTATTATCGTCATCCATCCATTTCTCTAGAGACGCTCTCTAATCAATGGTTAGATGGGCTGGTAAAGTGGATGGATCCTGGTCCAATACATAAGATAGTTTCTTGAAATCCAAAATGATTTTGTAGTTCCTAAGCCAGTCCTTAAAATTGGGTCCAGTCAATCTATGGGTATCAAGTATTTGGGCTAGTAGATTGGATGTTGATATTTTTCTATAGAGAGTCAAAGTTTCTAGTTAAATTTTATAATTAGACTTGATCAATTTATTTAGGAGTTTCATTTTCTAAATAAATTAGACTCTCACTATTTGCTTAGATTCCTACACTCTCTTAGCAAAGATGTGAAAATCTCCACAATCATAGATTTCTAGTAGATGGTACGATCCCACCGATGGTTCACCACCTCACCTAATAGTTATTGGTGATAGATCAACTAATAAGTGGATAACTTTTGTCTAATGATTCTCTAATCATGGTGCACCCAAATTAGGTTTCTAATTCATGAAGCTCACTATGTCCAAAATATTGCTTCACTCCTTAGTTAAGTCAGACCCACCATTTACATGAATTAAATTTTTGATTGGGTCCCTCACTATATCCAGAATATTGAGCCCAATCCATCCTCTAATCCATAGCATCCAATGCCTAATAGACATGGTTGCATCTTTTTGGTGCAACGAAATCACTATAACCAGTCGAGAACAATCAACCCCAGGAAGGATCCACACATCTACAATGGTGGAAGACCTATGAGTAATATTTTCTTAAGAAGATTTGATTTAGGTCTCTTTAACTTGACTTGACTTAGTCATAATAATTATGACTAACCTAGTGACATGGGTTAGCTCAAATCATTAGCCACCTCAAATTAGAACTGGGTCGATGCAAATGGCCAGGTAAGTGAGATCGATGGAAGAAATATATCATTAACTCGATAAGAACATATTCAGATTGAGTAGCTCTCAATTAAAAATTAGTTGATCATATCTGCTAAACTTATCTTGGACATCAAATTATCGAACTAGAATCAATCGGGTTAGCCTACAATCCAGACTCAAACCGTAGAGCCAAATTAGATCTTAAATGGGTCGACCACATGTGGCTGTGAGTCGATCTTGACCCAGACTTAATTCTATTGAGCTAATCAATTCTAAGCACTCTTGATCCCACCCAACCAACTCTTGATTCGGTTTGATCAATCGCTAGACCTAATTGAGCTGCCCAAGCCTGAACTCAAATTTATAAAGGTATCTTAGATATGAAATTTCATAACTTTTAGACCTAATTGATTTCATAATCTTAATTTTTAATTAAGTTTGGGTTAATAAGCAAAACATGTATCAAAATTCCAGAGTTTTAGAATTTAAGATTTTGCAGATAAGTAAGTTCTGATTTCTAATTATGGATGAATGCGCAGCACCTCTACATGCTATAAAAGCACTCCATCGAATGGGAGGAAAGGATCTTTAAATCCTACTTTGCTCTTATGATCGGAAGGTCAAGAAAAATGCCTTAATCAAATATTTAATTTCTACTAGAAAACTGGTTAGATCTAAATCATATATCGCATATATAATTAATGATCTAACCTATACATGCTTTGCATACATCTCATGTATCAAAATTTAATCTATATATGCATGCTTTCAGATCTAATATATCTAATATAATATCTAAAAAATAAAATTTAATTGATCACATCATATAAAATTCTATTCTAGACTACAGATAGAATAATTCCATGAAGCTAGTCTAAACATGCATAAGATATATCTCATATATTAAATTAAATTTTAATCTACTATTTTTTAGATCTAATTATAACTCTTATAACATTTGAAAACATCAATTTAACAAAAATTCTAATGATCATATCAAAAGATAATTATTCTAAACTATACATAGAACTATTCTATAACCTAGTCTAGTTATGCATCTCATACATCAATATATATCATCATATATAATTAATTTCTAATTAATCTTTTAATTTTAGATCTAATCACATCTGATGTGATATCTAAAATCATAATATCAGATCAAAATAAAAATAAGAAATTAGATCAAAATTAAATCTGAAGAACTGCAAACCTGGTTCTGATACCAGTTGAAGAAAAATCAGTATTTTCTACCGCATGATCGTTCATATCTGACCAGATCTGAAGTAGATTTTTCTTAAAAAATCTATTCTATCCGATAAAATCTAAGAGTTCTTAGATCTAATTTGAATGATCTAATATTAAAAAATAAAATTAAAATAAAATAGGAACATCAGATGTTACTTTTTTTGGGTAGACTATTATCTTGACGATGATCTGTGCAAGTTTGAGATCCTGAATCAAGCCATGCACGTGCCTGGCCTCTACCAGAGTCCATTCAGGCTGGATCTAGAGATTCTCTTCTTCTAGATCTAATCATCAAAAATCATATCAAGAATCTTCTAGTTGATCCTTCAAATCTATCTTTGAAGGTCACGCATTCGTCTCACGAATAGCTTGTCTTCTTCCTGATCTTTGCACCAAATGAGATTGATCTTCCTTCTAAACTCGTGCCCAACCCTTGGCATGGAGAAGAGAGAGGAGATCAAAGAGAGGGAGGCATGGAGAAGGGTGAGGATGGCAGCATGTGGGCATGGGGATGCAAAAGAATCCAAACCTTAGGGGCACAGGGTCCTTTAAATAGATCCTACGCCACCTAAGAGTTTTGATTGATCAAGCAACTTGATTGCTTGATTAAATCAGAACTCCATCTGATTTTCCATGCATAAACAATAGGTCTTTACCTAGTTTTTATCATCCAAAACCCTCCAAGAGTTGTCATACATATTGGATAGGGAGAGAGAGAGAAAGATAGTGCGCGATGGACTCTTCCTTCTCTCTTAGAATTTGATCTCAATCAAACCTCTTTGACTTGGTCAAATCAAAATTTGACCTAGCCAAAATCTATCCATTAAGGGGTGCACACCTAGGGGAACGTGCACCCTCTCCATGTTGCACAAAATATCTAGGGGTGCACATTCCTAGAAATTCTCTAAGGGGTGCATACCTCCTATCCTTTCTATCTTACAATAAGGTCAACCTTTGACCCTTGTTCGAAATAAAAAATGATAGGTAATAGAAATTGGCAGATTTTATCTTAAATTTATCTGATAAATTAAAACAACCCTTTTCTGACCTGGATAGACTTCGATCAAGGTTTTCGATGAGTCAAACTCATCTGAGATGAACTAAAAAAACTATAGAAGGAGAATGTTAAGCACAATCATGTGCTAGCATGATTTTCTTGAACCTAATCGAATCTTATCTAAATCAATCGAACGTGCTTAGCTTAATTGATCACATCTAGATTCAAACCCTTATTTGTGTGATCTTGTTAGATTTACCGTATGGTAATGAGATATGTCGCGATCTTTATCATCGACATCATCGAAATATTTTTCGATGGATTAGAACTTTTTCAATTCATATAACTAGAATGATTGATCATCAAAATCATTCTAATTGCTTCCAAAATCCATCAGTGATGCCTAGCAGTATATGGTGATAATCCATCAGAACTGAAAGAAAATCTCTCAATGCAGCTACCTATGTGATTAGGTTCTTGTATCTTGAGCCCTGACAGGATTAGGGTTAAGGTAAACTTGTCAAACCCAATATCCATTATATGAATAAATCATTTGATTCAAGTCCGATGTGAAACTCTAATAGAAACTCTTTCTATCATCTTCACACTACCATGGCCATGAGCTTAAGGATTCGATCTCATGATCATTATAGGACTACTCCTCATCTATCAAGATAGATAGATCTCCTATTGGTACAATCCAATTTCTACAATGAACATGCTATAGTCAACATACACCTCAGAATTCCAAATGGCTAGGAGATCAAGTTATGGTATAGTTAAACTATAACACCCTCAAGGTAAACTATCGATGCACCTCAGATCAAAGAACCAGACATATCACTGCAGCATCAAGCCAGTCATCGACGAGAAAGTAGGCTATCTTATGACTGCTCAAGGTGGTCATGCATAGTGCCCTCATTCTCTAACAAGTATCTATACTCTTATTTTAGTGTCTTCACACCATAGACTTAATACTCATCCATTCTAAGAAAGTGATCGTATACCAACCTTCTGAATCGATCACCATCCTCATGATGATCCTACGATTGAGAGCAGTTTATGAGTTAATTATGAAAATTCATGTCTTAAATTTTCAACTCTTGAAAATATGAATTATTATTACTATTAACTCAAAGGATATATCACAGATACTATGTACACAATGTGATAGAATAAAATAATCCTTATTATTAATTTTTAATTAAAATTATAAAATTATTCTTAAAAGTATATTACAAGTATCAGCTAATCTGACTTATAGGGCACACAACTAACACTTTCCCCATTTCCACTGCTGCATCATCAGAGTCACCAGAGGGTCCTGTAGAGGTAGGTTTGACTGAGGTGGGTTCAAGTGAGCCAGCCTCGACTATATTTTTATATTATTTATATAATAAAATTTAATTTTAATTTATCTATTAGATTTATAGATGGCCATCATACTAATATTTTATTCAATATTTTTTTAGGCCATTCTCTATCGATGGTGAGGCGAGGGTGAGGTCCATCGAAGAACCTTGCTCTTGAGCATTGGAGATGCAAGCATGAGAGACAACATCTCTGCATCAAGATTTCGTCAGACTACATCAGGCCTATTAGGGGATGGTGCGAGCCATGGCAGATTGAACTAGGCATCATTTGCCATAGCTATGCCCCAACGATGCTCTTCGATTGGCATTAGGTTATACAGCCTTAGAGAAAGATCTTCTATAACCACTTATAGGTACAATAATATTTATTTAAATATTTTAATTAATACTATATTTTTATAATGTTTGTTATTTGCAAGCTATATTTGATATTATTGATTTTGAGCACAATCATGTGCAGCGAATTATAGATGATCATTTATGTTCGCATTTCAAAAAGTATCGGCATCGCATTTATCACCACTGATATATTGTAGTGCATGAACAGGGGGTGGAGGCAGCGCGGCAGTAAACATATGACAGCATCTATATCAAGGACTAGGCTATCATATGCCACATGTATGAGGATTTGGTATATCAGGTAACTTTCTTTTATTTAGAATTTAATAATTAAATTATTTATTTTTAAATTCAGTTACTTACTAACTAATTTGACTATTAACTATACAGGATCAATATGCCAAAAATGCCATGAATCTAGTAAGACTGATAGTCTCACATTGTGGGGGGTACGAGACCATTCGCATGCCATATGGAGCAAATGATAAGTATTTTCTATTTATCATATTTTAACTCTTTAACTATTTAAAAAAAATTATTAATTATTCTCAAATTGCAAAGAGATGTAGAGAGTGGCAAGCTTTTTGGTAGGATCGAGATCTACCAGTAGATCCATTAATGACAGTCAGAGGACTAGACGGTCGAGAGCCAGGAGCTTTACATAAGTTTTTCTAATTATTTTTTTTATTGATATTAACTTTAATTTTTAGGAACGTATGATAGACACCAGATCCCAACCTATCCTAGAAGGCTCAACCGCACCCACAGATGAAGAGATCTATGATTAGGTGCTTGGTACGAGATCCTATTATATTAGAAGGCTAGGGCATGGGATCAGAGCTCCTACTTCTTCACATTCGTCCAAGGCTGACATCCATGTTGCCTGTGATGTTTGACTGACAGAGATACAGAGACAAATAGCTGAGGATCGACATCGGACTGCTGAGTTGATTGCATACATCGATGAGTACCAACTATTTTAGATATAGATGATTGAGCGAATGGTGCAAATGGAGCAGATGATGCAGCTAATGAGGTAGCAGCAGGCCGATCCAAGCTCCTTTGAGTGCTTCTTTCCTTCGACCCATTCTTCTTCTCTAGATATAGCCGATACTTGACGATCGACAGCATATTTTTATATATTTTTATTTTTATTTAAATTTTTTTATATTTATAAAAAAATATTTTCTATAATTATATTTTTATATAATAAAATGATAAAATTTATTTATGGAAATGATGAAATTTATTTATAAATTTTTTATTCTAATTTTATTAATTATAAGTATAAATATTAAAAATATAAATTATAAAATATATTTATTTATAAATTTTTTTTAAAAATAATTTATGATGTAATTATTTATGATAAAAAATTTTCATCATAAATAATTTCTTATTTATGATGAAAAATTTTTGTCGTAAATAAGAAATTATTTATGATAAAAAATTTTTATTATAAATAAGAAATTATTTATGATGAAAAATTTTTATCGCAAATAAAAAATTATTTATGATGAAATTTTTTATCATAAATAAAAAATTATTTATGATGAAAAATTCCATCATAAAAAATTAATTATGGATGATGAAAAATTTCATCATAAATAATTTTTTATTTATAATGAAAATTTATTAGAAAAATAATTTATTTACGATGAAAAATTTAGATTTTCATCATAAATAATTTAATGAATAAAAAAAATTTGATGAAAATTTTTTCTCATAAAATTTTTTTATTAGCGATGAAAATGACTTTTCATCACTAATTATTATCTGCGACCTCATTTTTTGCGATGAAGAATTAGCAACAAAATTTTCGTCGCTAATAATTATTAAATGCGAAAATTGATTATTTACGATAAATTTTTTATATCACAAAAAATTAGTTTTGTTGTAGTGTTCCCAGAGATAATCCTTAGCTTTCTTCCCATGATTGCAGAACCTATCGAAAGCATGCCGAACTTCGGTTTGATGAGTTTGAATAGGGAAAAGAGCTGCCATATAGCTAATTCTAATCTTTGGCTCAAGATAGACAGTAGAACTCCATCAAATATTGAATCCTAGCATAGCCCGACCTTGCCTAATGGTCGACCTCAAAGGTGGCCAAATTCCATCACTACAGATAGCAGATCTTATCAATCTCACAAATCAGGAGCCCTAACTAGCCGAATTTCTGTCTAGCCGAATTCCTCTTCAGTCGAACTTCTCTACTTCGTTTTATGAATAACAGACCTTAATACTCCTGCACCAAGAATCTCGAGCGATCGAAATTCTGAAAGTAATTAGAGCAGCACTAGCAAGAAGTCCTGAGTCTTAACATTCACTCATTTCAACCTCCAGTCGATCTTGGATCTCTGCTATCCCGACCGAGCTCCTTTAAGAAAGTCTGACTGTAGTCCTTATTAAAGATCCTACCGTCCCCTCTCTGACCTCCAGTCCAAATGCTCACACCTACTCTCGACCAACATTAGAGTCGGTCGAACTTTTAAAAATTGTCAAAAGCGACGCCAACAGAACCCAAGCTTATAACTCAATTGCAAATCTGCCATCCGCTACTTAGATGCCAACCTTCAAGTTCGACCAGTTCGACTTTGAGTTCTATATCCCCAACATGAATAGCTTGCCACTAAGGACAGAAAGCTCCGACCTCTCATCCGAACTTCAATAAATGAAATCCAACCGCTTACAAGTCATGATAAACGATAGCCCACTTTTTGTAAAAAATTTTATGGTCCAAACAGCTTACTAACATTTTATTATGGCTGTCATTATCATTCTATTATAATCTCTATCTATAAAAGAGACCCTCCAGATACGTCTTTTTCTCTAAACTCTCATCTCTATTTTAATTCTCCTTAGTACTCTATTCTTGTTAGCCAAAGAACTAACTTGATCATTAGAGGATCATGTCAGAGCCATCCATTTTCGGTCTGAACTTTTTCTTCCAAGTTTCATGAGCATTCTCATCTTCTTCAGCTCCAGCGGACTCTGACGTCCAACCATTTTCTGCACCAACAATACGCAAACTAAAGAGTTATACATAATTTATCTTTTAATTTTTATTTTTAGGGTTACAACCACACAACTAACAATAAAATCAAAACTAGAAATAAAATAAAATAAAATAAAATCCATACGTGAAGGTCATACAATCTCTCATATTGATTTTTCCAAGTATATAACAATCAAACAATAAAACTCTCTTAGCATCACTCATACCAGACATGAAGGCAAGCCACCTTACATTTCTGATGCACTAATAGAAAAACATAAGACAACAACAAATTAAAAAGTTACACGGTCAAGAACCATAAAAGTTGTAAACCAATATATTTATAATTTATAGCTATATAGCATTTCACCAATAGAAAAATTTTGCCACCAATATTGCACGAGTTTTCTCAACATGGTTGATTTCACAACGAGGGAGGCAAAAGACAAAAGATTATCTAGCCGGTATGCATGCAAGTAGCTTCTGATATCATGAATCAAAATGTAAGGTTGAATGAGGGTAAGCTAGCAAATAGCTTGCAGAAACTTTTTGATGGAACCCGCTGCATTGAACCGGTGAAGTTTTCTTTTTCTCTTCTGCTGCCACAGGAAATATACAGGGCTAAGTCCAAGCCTACGTAGGATTCATTTTGGAACCTATTCAAGCTTAAGCTCGAATGAAGCTCAGGCCAAGCCTAGGCCCAATTCCGGTCTGAATATACAGATATTACATTTAAGCCCCAATCCAATCCAAAATCTTTCGGACTTAATCCATAGCCCAACTCCAAGTAGGCCCAGCCCGATAGGCCTTAGCCGGCGAGGTTCCAGCCCTTTCTCCATGTTTGTCCCAGCAATGGAGTTAAGAAATTAAGTAGGGATCCATGACAGATTCAAGAAAACTAGCTCATCTTTCCTAGATGAGGAATTTTATACAATGTTGGTTTTGTAGCTTTGTATTCAATAATCCTGTTTCTCTAATCACTCTATTAAACAGTGCATTTATTATAATGCATGTATCTAATGGTCAAAGCATGGCAGAGCACGTAATGTACCATAAGAAGCTGGTTATCGTGCAGTTCTGCTGGAATGGTCAATTCGATGTGAGGCAAAGATCATAAGTTTATGATGGAGGGAGGAGCAGGTTGGTACTCATCGGCTGTGTGATCAAGTATGATGAACTGAGAAAGACACTTTATAATTTTATTAGAAAGATCCCTTCCAATTGAACTTGTAGCTTATATACAAGTTTCGATCATCCAAAATGGATACTTATATATAAGTCCCGAATGAAAATGATGTTGATGTCATGCTAAAACTATGACCGAGAATATGCCCGTCCATTAAACTCTAGGTATCAATGGACTAAGAACGTGCTGCTGCAACATCTCCTACAAGACATGCTGCTTTTTGTCTAATGAGAATAAGTTTCTAATTAATTATCGTGCTTTGCCCATGTCTGTCTGTTACTTGGGACACCTCCGTAGATTTATGCCTTTCTTGTTCTTTACATGATAGGAGTGTTGGTAATGGAGATCTTTCTAAGGCTAACATCTCCAATTCCCACCCATATATAGATCCCAGTAAGTCCTGGCAAGGCATGGTTTATGTTGATAAGTCATCTATCTTCATGCGCGAGCTTGCTATTATTCCCTACAATGTTAAAATGAAATTGCTTTGCCAAGAGTCAAGTCTACTCCAGTTCTATGGTGCCCTCAGGGAGCTGCAAATTGTCCATCAGTATGTCGATGGTCAGTAAATTAATGACTAGTTTTTCCATCATAAAAGTAGAAGGGAAGATGACAAGGTAGTTCCACTATTTGCGGTTATATATATATATATATATATATATATATATATATATATATATATATATATATATATATATATATATATGATACACATTATTTAAATAAGTCATGCACATACATTTAATATCATTTGAACATATTTTTTTTCTATACACATTTGATGCACATTCTTAACTAATCAATGCACATATTTGCAGTTCTTATGAATACGTAAGTTCATGCGGGTTTTGCTACGGTGCTCCAAAATCTTTTATAGTCTTATTATTGTAATTGGTTTTCTTTTTAAATATTCGACTTATGGTAGACGATATGAATTTATCTGCCTGTAATCAATTTTAACCAGTCGTGTATGTGACTTGTGCAATAAATAATTTAAATGGTGGAGGCAACTTGAAAATAGAAAGATACTTGGTGCTGCAAATAATTAGAAGTTTAGGGGCATTTTGAAAATTACTCCTTCCTTCCCTCCCAATTTTTTTTCTCCTTCACCTCTGATCACCGTGGCATCCTCTCCCCTCACTACCTCAACTACCACCAATCAAGCTCTGCCCCTCCCCTACCACCTCCTTTCGGATAGATGGCTAGGCGATCAAGCCCCACCCATTTTTACTTTTTCATTTTCTCCTCCAATTGTCGCAGCTGCTTCTCCTCTCACTGCCTCCTTCTCGATCCAGTCAAAGATCAAGCCCTGCCAATCCTCCACTTCTCCTTCGCCTCTGATTGCTATAACCACCTCTCCCCTACCGGCTTGACTGTCTCTTTCTTGATCTCTCGCCAGTACGATCAAGCCCCATCCAACCCTTTTCTTTTCTCCTCTATCTCTGACTGCCATAGTCACCACTCTCGTCAATCACCTCCAATCAAGCCTCACCCCTCCCCCACCACCTCGATCGCACCACAGTGGCCACCTCTATCCCTGCCGCTTTGACCGCCTCCTTCTCAAGATTCAACCACCCCATCCTTCAATTCTGATTCTGACAATCTAAAGCTCGATGAGCAGCCTGAGCAAAGAAGAGATGGGTGGAGGAGGGAGTACTACACAAAAGTGGAGAAAAGATGACTTAATATTACCGCACATACATTTGTCGATACTAGGTGTTGATGCAGAATCTAGTCGATACCGGATCGAGCTGGAGTTGAGGAAGAAGAGATCACCGTTGGTGACCTACAAAATAAAGTTTCATCCAGAGTCGGTGGTAGTGGCTCCGACAGGATCCTCCAACGATCAAGTCAGCTCTTCTGACCAACAGAAATGGAGTGCTAAGGCAAAAGTTCAGCAGAGTTTTGAAAAGGAGAAGAAAGCTTAGAGAAAACATATCTAGAGGATCCCTTTTGTAGATGGAGTTTCGGAGCAGACTGATAGTGATAGTCGTAGCTATCCGATAGGTAGCCGCTCGGGACTGTGTGAGAGGGGCACTGCCTGTAGCAGACTGATAGTGACAGTCGTAGCTGTTAGGTAGCTGGCCGCTCGAGGCTGCGTGAGAGGGGCGCCGCCTGCAGCAAACTGATAATGATAGCTGTAGCTGTTCAATATTGAGGAGAAGTCTAAAAGGAGTCTGACTGGTGAAGTTCGACTGAAGGAGTTCGACTGGTGGAGAAGTTTGGCTGAAGAAAAAGTTCGAAAGGAGTTTGGCTCATGTAGAAATTTGACTGAAGGAGAGGTTCGGAAGGAGTTCGACTCCTAGAGAAATTCGACTGAAGAAAAAGTTTGGAGGAAGTTTGGCTCCTGAAGGAATTCGATTGAAGAAGAAGTCCGGAAGGAGTTCGGCTCTTGGAGGAATCCATCTGAAGGAGAGGTCCAAAAGAGGTTCGGCTCCTGAAGAAATCCATCTGAAGAAGAAGTCCGAAGGAAGTTTGGCTCCTGAAGGATTCGATCAAAGTAGAAGTCTAGGGGGAGTTCGGCTTCTAGAAGCATCCGACTGAAGGAGAAGTTCAAAAGGAGTTCGGCTCCTGTAGACATCCGATTGAAGGTGAGGTTCAAAAAAAGTTTGGCTCTTGGAGGAGTCCGACTGAAGGAGAGATCTGGAGGGAGTTTGGCTCCTGAAGGAATCCAATTGAAGAAAAAGTCCGGAAGGAATTTAGCTCCTGAAGGAGTCCGACTGAGAAGAAGTCTGAAAGGGATTAGACTCCTGGAGGAGTATGACTAAAGGAGAGATCCAAAGGAAGTTTGGCTCCTGAAGTAATCCAACTGAAAAAGAAGTTCGGAAGAAGTTCGGCTTCTGGAGGAGTCCGACTGAAGGAGAAGTTCGAAAGAGTTGACTCTGTAGAATATCCCTT